>CAUYRH010138625.1:0-21174 GCA_963574655.1 Perodicticus potto | reverse complement strand
AAGAGATAAAAACATAAAAAGAAGTTATCAGTAATTCTTTTTTTTGAGACAGAGCCTCAAGCTGTCACCCTGGATAGAGTGCTGTGGCATCACAGCTCACAGTAACCTCCAATTCCTGGGCTCAAGAGAGTCTCTTGCCTCGGCCTCCCAAGTAGCTGGGACTACAGGCACCCGCCACAATGCCCGGCCGTTTTTTGGTTGCAGCTGTCATTGTTGTTTGGCGGGCCCAGGCTGGATTTGAACCGCCAGCTCAAGTGTATGTGGCTGGCGCCTTAGCCCGTTGAGCCACAGGGCCGAGCCTATGGGTGCCTTTTTGAGGGAGTTAAAACATTTATGATTTAACTTTGCTCTGTGAAATAACAGCACTGTAAGAGTAACTATCATTTAATGAGTATTATGCATTAGGCACTAAGCCCTGTGCGTTAGGTACACATGTTGTTCCCTTTTACAGAGAGGAAACTGAGCCACCTGTGATGATGGATTTGGAGTAAGATACATTAGATGTCACTTATTCTGTCTTCTTGAGTATTAAATCTTTGTTCCATTTAGTGAAGAAAAAAAAGCAGTAAAAGACATTAGCCCAGGAAGAATTAAAAATACCAAAGAGAAGTGGTTTGAACTTTTTCCTTCCAGCTGATTCTTTTTGTGGCGACTAATGATCCAGAGTTTACATTTGATGCTTTAGTAGATAATATACCTTAAAATCTGCAGCTGCTTTAAAATTGGGTCAGAGATACTTATTTAAAGCCACCAACATTGTCAAAAATAAACACCACCAAAGCTCATTATTCTACCCACGTTAGACCAGGCAGCGAAAGGAAAATGAAAGTTAATATCTAGGAATGTCAACCCAGTCAGAGCCCTTTGGAAATTCGCCAGTGTAGGGATCAACCCAAAAGAAACCTCAAATGTGATCTCTGTGTTCAAAGACAAAAACCACCACATGCATTATTGAAATAGAAGAACCGGTGGAACAATTCTGATGCTGGTCAAAAATTATGAGAGTCAAATAGTTTCAAATATCCTAGAGGAGGAGACCATTATTTCCTCATGTATTAATTATAAATTAAACATTGCCTATCAATCTTCGTTTCAATTCTTAATGAGTGTCTTTATCTGAGTTCATTTTTATTAAATCTCCCTTGGGAGAAGAATGGTGGATTTACAGATATTTTCCCAAAGCCCATTTGTTATGGGCAATTTACTATGGCCATAAATTTTGCGGTTGAATGACAATGGAGGGACTAGAGCAAGCAGTGGATTGAGGCTGAGAAACAGGGTTGGATGAAGGGCGGCTTGAACAGAAAACAGCTTTTACATCTTGATGCAGGCCACAGTGACCCGGGTGAAAAATACCCATTAATACGTCCTTTGAATGAAAATAGCCAAATCAAAATAGACTGTCTATCATAACGCTCACCCTAGTTCAAAGGATTTGTGGTGTTCACAGGCATAATAAACACACACTTTCAGCTCTTTCTGAAGATGCTAAAGGCCATAGATTGGAATCCTGAGTTTTGAGGCCGGCTTGCTGACCCGAGTCAGAGCAGGTGAGTGAACCTGGTGGACCACCCAGCATCCAGTTCCCACTGATGTTGGGCCGTCTCAGTTCTCCTCACTTACGGGTAACTCTACTGAAGTGATACATATTTTGTTGTATTCTTGTTTTTTTAGGTGTATGTGCACATGTGTGTACTAAATGAACACAATACGTTAATGAGATCTTCAGGTGGCTTGTATGGGGGTGAGGATGAATCCAGTCAGTGTCTTATTAGGAAGGGGATTCCAGAACTCAGGAACCCGCAGGTCTGAGTTTATTGCTTTGGTGATTTAGGAATTTTAGAAGGTTGATGGAAATGGCTGATTTTTAGAAAGGTTGATGGAAATAGCTGATTTTTCTTTTTTCTTTTTTAGTGGGAGCCCAGAATTTTTCTGAGCACATGACTACCCAGAGGAATGACTATGACTGCAGAGCTACTTCTGGCCAATGGAATGTGGGGGTAAGATGTGTGCAACTGGGGGCTGTGTCCCACAAGGGAAGGGACATGTTCTCCCCTGCCTTTCTGCTGGCCGGAATGTGGACACGTGGTGAGGCATCTTAGAGCAGGTGGGCAAAGGAACTCCAGTGTGGCAGAGCAACAAGAAAGAAGACTGGACCCCTGAGAACGTCCCAGCCAGAGCTGCCCTCCCAGCCCAGCCTTGACACGTGAGAGACATTAGCTTCTCTTTTGTTTAGGCCACTGATAGTCTGGGTTTCCGATAATGAGTCTGGACTTGTGTCTTGTATGTGAGGCAAGGGTCCACTGTCATTGTTTCCATACTTGTCTCTGCCACGAGGCTGTGAGGTCCTTGTGACAATCCCTCCATGTATTTGTCCCCAGTTCTTCATGGTAGGCCTAGCACTATCCTGCACCCTGGAACAGAATAGGTGCTTGTGAATATTCATTGGATGAATGAATGAACAAAGAAGTGAATGCGTAAGTGTGATGGGAGCTAGAAGGGATGGATCAGAACAGCTGTGCAGTGAGAGCTGCACCCCCCACTACCCCACTCCTCTGCTGAAATTTATGTCTAGGAATTTGTGTTCAGTTGTGCTGCTTGCAACAGAAAGTTCAAATAACACTAACTTACTCAAATAGTGACTTATTTTCCTTTCATGGTGAGGGGCTTGGGAGTGGGTGGTTTCTGAATTGGATTTGGTAGATCGGGAGGTCAGACCCAAGTTCTGCCATTCACTTGGCCCTTCCTTATGGTCATAAGATGGTAGCCAAACGCTGACTATCACGTTGATGTTCCAGGGAGGAAGAAAGAGGAAACAGGAAAGTCAAAAAAAGATGAAAGGGACGGTCAGCCAAGTCTGTCTCCTCCTGAAGGGCTCAGGCTGCTCCTGACATTTGCAGAGCTCAGGATAAGGAAACAAAGGGAGGCCCAGCTACCATATGTTTATGTATTTAAAAGGTATGATTCAAGCCAACAGGCTATTAAATAACGCGTGTTTATCTTTCTGCCTTGTCATATATACCCTCAAAATGACAAAGGCCAAAATACATGTCAAGTTATAATTTTTACATGATTAAAAATCAACAAAGCACCAAAGACAATTGTATGTAATTATGACTGAATATATCTGGGTATTCTGCTGATGAGCTGGCAAAGTCTGAATGACTTTCAGTAACAAAACCAAGGTATACATAATTCATAAGTCATTATATATTTATTCCATACAATTTATTTTTTTCACTATCATCTCTGCAAAATTCAATAATTATGTTATCAAGGTTTTCACAATTTGTCTTCTATTGGCAGTAATGCTGTACAGTAGGGATTGGCAAAGCATGGCATGCAGTCCAAGCACTTGTTTTGCAAATAAAGTTTTATTGGGATACAACCACCGTGCTCATTCTTTTATTTATTTATTTATTTAAGACAGAGTCTCACTATGGTCTCCCTCAGTAGAGTGCCGTGGCGTTATAGCTCATAGCAACCTCAAACTCTTGGGCTTAAGTGATTTGCTTGCCTCAGCCTCCCAAGTAGTTGGGACTATGGGCATTCACCACAATGCCTGGCTATTTTTTGTTGCAGTTGTCATTGTTGTTTAGCTGGACTGGGTGGGGTTCGAACCCACCACCCTCAGTGTATGTGGCTGGCTCCGTAACCACTGTGCTATGGGTGCTGAGCCCATGCTCATTCTTTTACATAATGCCCATTGGCTGTTTTCGTGTTACAGTGTCAGGGTTGAGTAGTTGTGACATGGACTATAGGACCAACAAGCCTGAAGCATTTACTCTCCAGCCCTTTAAGAAAAAGTTGCCAACCCTTAATTTAAAGGATTCAAACCAAAATGCAATTATAGTAAAAATATACAGAATCTGAATGTATTTTCATCAAAAAGTATAAGTCAAAGTGAACAGAGAATCAAATAATTAAAATTACTCTCAGATACATTTTCTACAGAAGTTATTTTTCTCCTAAAAAGTCACAATTATTGAACAAATTAAAAGGTAAAATACTAATTATAATTCATACATAGCAATATTTATTAAATAAATCTAAATTTTATTTAATTCTTAAAAATTTAGTTAAATCTGATCAAACATTTCTATTGAAAATAAAACTTGACCTTCTACTAGTCAATATCCGTGCGATTGCCAAGGCAGAGACTTCATATCACGCTTTATGAATATACTGCCTAGACCTACATAGATGCAGATTTGAGAGAGGAATACGAACTGTTGACTATGGCAGTGGAATACGAACTGTTGACTATGGCAGTGTATTCTTCAGTACCGCGTGCTGAATGCCCTGGTGTGGGTGAAGACTTCTAGAATAGTGGGCTGGAACTTGAAGAGAAGCAAGAAGATGGATGTTTGGCACTGCTGGGAAATGCTACCCTGTTGTGTAGGAAAGTCACACTCGTGATTTATCTGCTGGGAAGGAAATAACAAGGTGACTTGTGTTTTTCTATTCCCTAAGCTCTTGTGTCATTCAAATCCTTCCTGCTCTCTGAGCAGCATGTATCTCCAATGTCGTCAGGGACGAAGACCTAAAATGTCCAGACTTGGTACATTTCAAGGACATAGGAAATAGCAAGAGCCGTGGATGTGGGTTTTCCTGGGGCCTGGATGGTATTAGGAGGAAGAACGGGTGTTTAAGGTACGATTGCACTGTGTCAGTGTGGGGGGACCTGATCCCCGATGATAGAGCCCACCTTTGTGTTTGCCATGAAATATTTGTGTGTGAGTCTTAGTCCTTCGTGTGCTGTTATAACAAAGTACTTGAGACTGGGTGATTTATAGACAAAGGGAATTTATTTCTTATGGTTCTGGAGGCTGGTAAGTCTAAGGTGGAGGGGTCACATCTGGTGAGGGCCTTCTTGCTGCCTCAATGTGGTGGGGGGCATGTGGCGAGAGTGTAAGTGAGAAGGGAAAAGGGGACCCAGACTTTTATTAGGACCCACTCCCCCAGTAACTAACCCACCCCTGGGGTTAACAGCGTTAATTCACTCAAGAAGACAGAGGACGGAGCCCTTGGAACATAATCACCCATTAAACATTCAACCTGTCAACATCATTGGACTGGGGGTTAAGTTTCCAACACATGAACTTTGGGGGACATATTTAGAACATAGCAGAGTGTGTGTGCGTGTGTGTGTGCACGGGCACGAGAGTGTACATGCGTGTGTATGATATTTGAAGCCCTCTAAAGCAGGGAGCCTAGAGCAGAGTCTAAAGACAGATAACACTAAAAAGACTTGCTAGAAACTCCCATGAGGGACTTCTGCTCACATCTCATTGGCCTGGGCTGTATCCTATAGCTGCTGTTGGCTGCAATAAAGCCTGGACACATCGTCAGCTCCTGGAAACCAGGAAACCAGGGAAGAATGATGGAATTGGCTCTGAGTAGTCTCGGCCATGCTGCCTTCACCTCCCACTCTCCTCCTTGACTGTCTCTCTGCCTCCTTGGTCTCTACCCACATCCAGGTCCTTCCTGCCATGTCTCCTCCACCTTGAGCTGAGAGCCTCCATTTCTCTCTACGTCACTCCCAGCCAGAGCTGCCAGGCCCTGGATGAAGAGGCTGAGAGTGGGCAGTATGGGCTGCTCAGTGCTCCCCAGGCCACACCTTCAGGAGCACTTCCTCATGCTCAACATCAGTGGTTCCAGGGCTAACTGGCCGTGATGGTAGGGAGGGGAGGAAGGCTAAACCCCTGCCTCCCTGCTACTCCTCTACCTACATGTCACCAACTGATTATTGACCATTGCGCCCTGAAGAGCTGCCAGAAGGGTTTGCTGCATTCCTCATCAATCAGAGTGTCGTTTTTCTCTGGGAAGGTGAGGGCCCCACCAGAACCCTCACTAACCTTGGGACCCAGCTCTGGGGCCTCAGTTAGTTACCTTCCCCTCTTGGACCCTGTCCTTTTCTTTCTTTTTTGAAAAATCTTTTATTTTGTAGAGATAAAGTCTCACTCCATTGCCCAGGCTGGTCTTGAACTCCTGGACTCAAGAGATCCTCCCACCCCAGCTTCCCAAAGTGCCGGGATTTATAGGCACGAGCCACTGCACCCGCTCTCAGAGTCAAGATAATAAAGGGCAGGAAATTCTTTTGGGCACATGACTCAAGGCTGGGAAGGAGAGATACAGTCTCTTTACATAATCGGTGATTGGATATGTGCCTATAAGAAATTGCCTTTTGTAGAAATTGCCTTTTGTAGGTGCAGAAGCGTGACAGTTTTTTGGATACTTTACCTGAGGCTACACCACAGTGACCTCACCTGCTATCCTCTGTCCTTGGGACTTGGAGCATCTGCTGCCCTAGCAAGCAGTGGGACTCAAGCAAAGTGAATGAACTGGCAGCTTATTTGCAGGCTGGTGGAGAAGCGGGGCTCAGGGTAGCCTGGGATGGCAGGGGTGAAGGGGGAAATGTGCGGGAGGTTGGCTACGGGCCAAAGGTGTGTGTTTTTCCTGCCAAGAAAGGGAAATACACACCACTTCCCCTTGTGACTTCCTCTGGTTTGGGACATGCCATCCTGGAAATGTGCGTGCATGTGTGGGGCGGGTGGATTTCTCGGGTGTCTTGATAGGCAGCTTTGTCAGACATAGATCTGCATGGGTATAAATGTGTGTGTAAACATGTGCTCATGGCATGCCCAGGGGTGAGCGCTCTTGTGCACCTGCATATACGATGCAGCTGACCCTCTTGTCTTCTTGTGCCCAATCTCTATAGACTGAGTCTCTGACTCAGACACGAGAGCCGGGGATCCTAAAATGATACCACCCAGAAAACAGAAGTGCAGAGTAGTGCCCTAAGCTGCTTTGCAAGCTGAACATGCTGCAGAAAACCAGCAACAGGGTGTGTGCCAGCCAGGGGCTGGTCCTTCCTCTCCACAGTCACTGATAAGGATCAGTCAGGCAGAATGATAAGCCCAGAGTAGCTCTGGACTCCAGGCAGCAGCATAGGAAGAAAGGAGTGGGGCGGAGAGGCAAAAGCAGGGAAGACTCTGCTTTTCGTGTGCCTTCCTGGCTGCTTCTCACGCAGAGAAGCCAAAGAAAGTCTTGCTATTTCTGTAGGAAAATTGTGTGGCACGTATACCTGTATGTGTGTGTACCCATGTAAGTGTGTACCCACGTGCACATATGTATGTTTATCAGCACACGAGTACTTGTGTGTGCACGTGGAGGTGTACAACTGATACATCTACGACAACTGTCATAAAGGGTAGAGGACCCACATTAGCCTTTCAGTTCGAGGGTTTGTAACTAGGGTCCTTCAGTTCCAGAGTTTGTAACTAGGCATCCACAGAAGGAATCCCCTGAGCTGTGTGCCAAAATTTCTATGTGTGTTTTTCTAGAAAGGAAGCCCTGATTTTTATTAGATCCTTCAAGTCCCCAAATGCTTAAAGCCTGCGATAAGGAGAATAATAGCTCCCCACATCCTAATCCCCGAACCTGTTATCTGTTGTGTTATGCTGCAAAGGAGAATTGAGGTTTCACACGGAATTAAGGTTGTTGATCAGCTGACCCTGACATGGGGAGGTTGTCCTGGATTATCTGGGTTGGCCCAGTGTGATCACAAGGTCCTCATAAGTAACAAAGGAGTGTCAGAGTGATATGATGGAGAGAAAAACTCACCTGGCATTGCTGGCTTTGAAGATGGAAGGGGACCACCAGCCAAGGAGTGTGGGCGGCCTCTAGAAGCTGGAGAAGACACGAAAACAGATTCTTCCCTAGAGCTTCCAGAAAGGGACTCAGCCCTACAGACACCTTGATTTTAGCCCAGTGAGATCCACTTTAGATGTGACTCCAGAGCTATAAGATTGAAAATTTGTGTCATTTAAAATTACTCTGTGGTAATTTATTACAGCAGCAGTAGGAAACCCATCCCATAATACGAGGACCATTTCTTCACTCCATCGTGTAAGTTTATACTATAATAAACAAAGAAAAGGACCCACACTGGCCAACCACTTCCCCCATTCTGGGCCCTGCACTGGCCCCTCTGCCTACACGGTCCCAGCAGGTGGGGATTGCTTCTCTCCTTTGAACAGTAAGGACACGAGTCTCTGATCAAGTAGTTTGTTTCAACTAGGGGGGAGGTCTGCTGTGTGCCCACGGGGGGTGGGGGGCAAGGGTGGGTTTAGCAGAAGGCAGGGAGGGGCAGAGCAAGAGCTGCACTGGGGTGAGGAGACCCGCGTCTGAGCCGTGCCTCCACACTAACTTGCTGTGGGACTCCGGGCAAGTCCCCACCCTCTCTGGGCCTGTTTCCTTGCCTTTAGCGTGAGAGCATTGTCCGAGAGCACGGTAGGTCCTATAGTCAGTGACTCAGAGACAAAGAATATTTACGTAAACTTGAGAGGTTACTGAGACTCCTGGAAGAACAAAGAAGGAAGGAAACTGCCTTCCTCCTCCTTGCCCTGGCTTCTCGGCCTTCATGCCAGGCTTTAATCGCCTGGGGGCCGAGCTGGGAGGAGGCCCACTGTTGTCAGCCATGGCTGAGGTGAGAAGTAAGTTGAGTGATAGTTAGAGCCAGGTGAAAGGGCGCAGGGGAGGGGAAGACCCCTGGGGGGGCTCAGCATCTCCCCATCTCCAACATCCCTGAGATGCCTCCTTGGATTGTTCTAGCTCTGTGGTGGTGACTCTATGAGTTGTTTTCACTGGCACTGTCACATGTACCCGGGAAATGACCCAATTCCCTTAATACCTGCTCCATGGGGCCTGGTGGGTCTTCACAGCACCAGACAGACAAAGGGCCTGGACTTATAGGCGGGAGGTCCAAATCTACTAACATGACAACTTATGACCTCTCTGGGCTGCTGGAGAGCCCTTGGGTGAGAACAAAACGCACGGCACAGCTGGGGGACTCAGCAGCCCTTATTGCAAACTTAGCATTTCTGGGGCTAGTCCCTCTGTCCCGGAGAACCACAGCTGCACATTTATTCTACCCATCAAGTATTAATGAAGATTCTGCACAGCTAACGTTGATGCCATCACCCTTGCACCTTCACATTCCTGTGTGGTCTGCTTTGTGCCCTGGGGCTGCTAGACATGCAGGGGCTCATGGTGCCGGCTCACACTGACCCATGAGGAGCTGACTGCAGAGGGCCCAGCTCTGCCCTCCCCACAGGGTGGAGGACCCACCCAGAGCTATGCCCTTCTGAATCTCATTCGCACCCTCTCCACCTGGGATTCCTGCCCAAACGGAACAAGTCTGCTTCTAGGATCTGTACTGGCCTCTTCTCCGAGGCCATGATGCCCCTAGCCCAAGGCATGGCCGAACAGCGACCGTGGGCCTGGGCAAGGGGCTGTCGGAGTGTGGGCGGAGCATGGCTAGGGCGGGAAGGTCCCTATTTGTGCACACCAGACCCCTCTCAGAGCAGGACCAAGTCAGAAGGGTGGAAAGAGAAGAGAGCAGGCACTGTAGGCTGTAGGAGTCCTCTTTTACTTATCACGGGTCCTAAAGTTGTTAGGAGTAGGGCTGTGTGATTTTATAAAATAATTTTTCTAGGAAAGTGTGGAGTGTATGTGAGTCTACAATTCCACGTTTAAGGTGGGACTAGGGTAATGAGAAAGTTTTCTTAAGGGCACTGAGCTGGGCTTTAGCAGATGAGGAGTAGTACAATTATGTAGAAACTGCAGGAGATAGGACTATGTGGGCAAAGATAATGGAGGAAGGGAAGTGTGAGGAACTTGTAGGGAAAAATGTACTTTATGCAGAGTCTCCATGATGTAGGGTCAGATCACAAGGGCCTTGGATTCCAGGTGAGGGGTTTGAGAGCCCTTGAGAGTTATAAGCAGGAGAGCTGCAAGGAGAGGCAGCATTTTAGGGGCTGTCTTATGGAGACATGAAGGGTCCGCCAAGGAGGGGTGTCAGAGTGGAGACCAGAGCTTGACCTGAATTGAAACAGAAGCAGTGGAAACCAAGTAGAAGTGGATTCCAGAGACACCTGATAGATGCCTGGACTTGGTGATCAACTGAACAGTGGCAGAGTGTGAGTGAGGAGATGTGCTGAGGCTTCAAGTTGCTGTGGACCAAGCTGCCTTCACGGTGGGGAACAATGCTGAGGCCGAGGGGCTGGGAGGCACGATGGTGGGGAGCTACCAAGAGGCCCAGCTGGAGTTAGACTAAGAAGCCTTCAGTAGACAAGAGCCCTGAGACTGTCAACAAAAGGCTGATCACACTTGAATCAGGATGCTAACAAGGCCACTAATGCCACCATACAATGACTCTCCACTGGAGTAGTCAGACAGGCATGAGTGGTCTCCTGGGGGGCTTGAGGGGGATGACTTGAAGGAAGAGCTGCAGCATACTCCCTCCTGGACCTCTAGAAACTACCAGGGCTCTTTCAACTGCAAGTAGCTGGAAACCTGACCCAAAGTCAATGTATTTGTTCACGCCCTTGGCACAATCAGAGGTAGATCCAGCTTTGGGAATGTCTGGACGCAGGTGCTCAAATAATGCTAGGATGCACTTCTGTTCTCTCACTACTTCCACCTCCAGGCTGAGTCATTCTCAGTCAAGCTTTTCACTTTTGGTCATACGATGACTTCTAGCAGCCCTTGAGCCTAAGTCCTTTTATCTTCAACCCCCGTAGGAAGGGATGAGAATCTTTGTCTAGCATTTCCCAGCAAAAATTCTGGTGTTCTAGGCTGGGCATGGTAGCTCATGCCTGTAATCCTAGCACTCTGGGAGTGGTGGGTGAATTGCTTGAGCTCAGGAGTTTGAGATCAGCCTGAGCAAGATTGAGACCCTGTCTCTAAAAATATTCCAGCGTTGTGGTGGGCACCTGAAATCCCAGCTACTTGGGAGGCTGAGGCAAGAGGATCACTTCATCACAAGAGTTTGAGATTGCTATGAGCTATGATGCCACAGCACTCTACCGAGGGTGTCAAAATGAGACACTATCAAAAAAGGAAAGAAGGAAGGAAGGAAGGAGATAAATAAAAAAATTCTGGTGTTTTCTCTGATTGGACAACCTTAGTTAAGGTGTCCCTCCAACCTAATCACCATGGCCCAAGAAATGTAATGGCCATTGTTGGGCCAGAGAGTTGAGAACTGCCCAGACCACCTGGGTTAAGAGTTGAAGGTACCTGAACCCCTGAGAAAATGAGAAATAAATGAGAAAAACCTTCATTGTACCTTGTGAAGAATGGATAGTGCAGAGGCAAAAATAGACCTCCTTGCCATCTGCCATTTTCTTTATAAGATAGACAGAAAGAAACTTTCTTTTTTTTAGAGACAGAGTCTCACTTTATCACCCTCGATAGAGTGTTATGCCATCACAGCTCACAGCAACCTCCAACTCTTGGGCTTAGGTGATTCTCCTGCCTCAGCCTACCGAGCAGCTGGGACTACAGGTGCCCACCACAATACCTGGCTATTTTTTGTTGCAGTTTGGCTGGGGCTGGATTTGAACCTTCCACCCTTGGTATATGGGGCTGGTACCCTACTCACTGAGCCACAGGTGCTGCCCGAGAAGGAAACTTTCTGATAGCTTTAAGTGAGTTTACAGGGGGAAATGATTGATTCACTACTGTTATTTTTTAAAGAAGAAAAACATTTAATATATTGGCTTAAAATGTTTTCTCACCTTCTTTTATTTATTTTTATTTTTATTTTTAGAGACAGAGTCTCACTTTGTCATCCTTGGTAGAGTGCTGTGGTGTCACACCTCACAGCAACCTCCAACTCCCGGGCTTAGGTGATTCTCTTGCCTTAGCCTCCCAAGTAGCGGGGACTACAGGTGCCCGCCACAACGCCCGGCTGCGGTTGGGTTTGAACCCACTACCCTCCATATATGGGGCTGGCGCCCTACTCACTGAGCCACAGACACTGCCCACTCACCTTCTTGTAAAAGGAGGTGAGAAACCTCCCTGGGTGAGCAAGAAAATGTCTGCTCCCGGAACTGTGGACCTGTATTTAGACCCACCAGCTTCCTGATGGCCAAGGCAAAGAGAAACCCAATAACTCACAGAGCTCTTGTTGGTTGAAAGAAACAGATGCACCAAGCACTAATTCTGTATCCAAATAAGGGACCTCATATGACAAAATGACGATGTCATTGTTGGTTGTTTTTATGAAAGGTGCTGAAATGTTCTCTTGCGGCTCCCCCTTCTTACAGACTTCCTCCTGCTAAGCATAGCACAGCATGGATCACAGTTCACTAAAGATTTTGCAGTCCCTCACCTGCTTTTGCTGATTTGTTCAGATCCAGGAATTATGCCAAGAGTATCAGGAGAAAGGCGGGGTCATCATCAGGTCCTCAAAGCTTTCTGGGCCATGGGGGGAAGCTCTGTGGTGATGGAACGCTAATGGGCGGGAGAGGTCTCCTTAGAAATTCATGAAGTAGCCGTGAGAGCAGGTGCGGGGAGGCTGTATTGATTCCTAACACATCAAACGAAATGGCGCCCAGCAGTTCGCGGTCGTAGCCTGGGACAGCCTTGCCAAATTGGATTAGCAAACCGAACGTCTGCTCTAATGCCTGAGAGGTGGCCGCGGCTCTTATTAAACGGCCCACAGGCAGCGATGTTGCGAGTACTTAATCAACTCTTCATTTTCCTCCTCCAGGGAGCAGGGAAGCCTTAGTGCCACCCATGGTGAAGAATTACCAATCCCTGCAGGATCTCCCGCTGCCAGCCTCACTGCAGAATGTGCAGGGATTATAGGAAAGGTCCGGGGACACAGTGCAAGGTAGTCAGCCGCGGGGCAGTAGAAACTGTGTGGGTCTGGAGGGGAGTTCTGCCTCTCCCACCTGCTGGCTGGGAGACATCGGTCAGTCCATTCCCTCTCTGGGGCCCTTCAAGCCTCTCCCTGCTCTGACAACCCAGGACAGTTCTCTGAGGAGGCTTCCTTAGCAAGAGGCAGCAGGCAGCACGGCCTGTGTAGTCAGCGGCTTTTCCAGAGGACTTGCTCCACCGGCAGCGCCCTTTGCATGTGTGGTGGGGGTGGGGGGAGGTGGGCACTGCCCTGTTTGCTCTCCACCTCTGTCTCCTGCTTGCAGGGTGGAAAACCCCCTTCTATCCTCTTCTCACCTCCCCTTCCTCTTTTCCCACTTGAGAAACTCAAATTTTAGAGCCAGATGGTAGCAGACGGGCCTTCTGAGCGGCCCTCCGTTGCTGCCTCGGAGACATCCCTCTCAGCTCTTTGGTATGATCTCCTGGGCCGCTTTCCAAGAAGGAGTCCCTCTCCCTTGCTCCCCACTGCCCTTGCCCAAGGACACCAGCCTCGATTAAGCTCACCTCTCTCCTAAAAGGGAAAACAGGAGGTTGGGGCAGAGGGACCCATGTTAGACTTTGCATAAGGTCCATCACTTCTAGTTAACAGTGACTTTGACCTCAGTTGGCACAATCTCTTCTTTGTACAGTTTGGGAGACTGAGGCCCAGATGCAGGAAGGGCTTTGTGCAAGACCCCATGCTGAGTTTGCAGTGAAGCCACGCTGGATCCTCTCCTGTGTGCTTGCTCTCCTGTCCCCTGGCCTCACCTTAGCCTACCTGCCCAGGCCAGGAGTTTCCTGTCTGGCCAGCAGGGGACATAGCTGCAGTGAATGAAGCCCACCACGCTGGGCTGGAATATCCCACCTGGAGTCTTGAACCATGCGCCCTATTTCTGGATTGTGTGTGCAAAGGGAGTGTTTCCTCCCAGGAGCATTTCCCGTCTTTAGAGCAAGCTGTCCTTCCCCATCCCCTGCAGCAACAGAGGGCTGCGGTGTGGGACCCATCGGCTTTTTGGCAGATTGGTTCACTTGGAAGAGGTATAACAAGCTTTTCCATGCCACTCCCTCGTAAGACAGCCACATATAAACATTAACGTGAGGAAGATAAAGATCTTGGAAAAAAACCAAACAAACTTGCAAACTTTCTTGTTAAAATTGGCCCCCCTCCTGTCACTCTAATCCTTCCATTATCCAGCAGTGCTGAATCTAATCCGACTCTCATCACCACGCTTCAGTAGAACACTTCTTTCAAACCAGCCAGAACATTTTTTTACAAGCTCCAACATTTTTACCTTTGATGCTCCTGCTAAGTGGGGCATTCCTCTTATTTTCCACGGATGAGGTACCAGGGGTGGCTTCCCCTCTTCAACCTCTCTGACTCCACAAACATGAGTCACAGAGGAGTTGGAGAGGAGGTTGGAGGCAGAGTCCTTCTAGGGCTCCAGCTGCCCCTCTTTCCACATCAAAGATCCAAGGAAAGATGAGCGAGTGACCCAGTGTGCGTGTGTGTGCCCTTGTGTGTGCATGTGGGTGTGGGTCTGTGGCCTGCCTCATCCTTACGGGTAGGAGACAGCTTCTCCCTTGCTTTATTTACCACCCTGGCCCTTTCCTCATCTTTCTGATTAATAGTTTGATTTGGGGGGTTCTGGGAAATTTACATCCAATTGTTACCATAGCAACCAGCTCTTTTGCACAGGATCCCGTAGAAAATGCATCTGGGGTCTTCTGAAGGAGCTGGGATTTACAAGGACCTCAGCACAGACCAGGACAGAATGGGCAAGATGATGTTCCACATGATGTAAGAATTACGAGCAGGGCCATGAAATGGTCTCACCACGCCGTAAATCGGGAAGGATGGTTTTAGTGCCTTCCTTTCCCCTGGTCTTTGTCTTTCTCTCCCAACACCCCTCCCTCTTAATATTCTCTGCTGGGTCTCCAGAAAGCTAGGACAAAGGGGCCGTGGCAGTCACAGGGAAGCTCATTCCCCTGCAGCAAAAGGAAGACTCTGTAGGGCAGACCCAGCTGCAGATGCAGCTGGCAGCCTTGGGAGCTGGCATTTCCCTGTCCTGGGGGTGTGCAGGGGGCTCTGGAGAGGACTGCACAGGGGTTGGGGTGAGGGGTGGCATGTGCGGAAGCTCTGCGTCCCCGCCAGCCCGGGAAGGGGAAGTTAAACTAGCCTGCTTGTGAGACCAGCTCTCGCCTGCCCTAGCTAAGCAGAACACCAGATTTGGGCATTTTGGGCTTCCTGTGTTCCTGGGATGTCCTTGGGTTTGTCCTCATAAACTCAATGCCTAGCACCCTGCCTGGCCACAGGTGAATGAAAGAATTCCTTAGGATTTTATTAAGTGTGTGGGAATAATTTACTAGCCATTTATGTTCTTTTATTATGATTTAAAAAATACATACATATATACATACACACACATACATACATATATACATGCATTTTTAAAAGCATAGTCAAATAAAAGTGGAAAAAAAATGACATTGCCTATAAAACCCTGCCCCACATGCTACAGTCATTCCTTGATTACAGTTGGGGCATAAAAGTGTTTTCCACAAACCGTGTAGAAATGACAGGGAAGCTCTCCAGAAAAGCTCTCCTTGAGCAAGCCCTTACCCTCTCTGTACCTTCATTTTCTCATCTGTGAAGTTGGAGTAACGGGAATCGTCAGGAGTGACCAACGGCTTTCACTTATGGGCTGGCTCTGCCTGATGGGTAGAGTCTCAGGTGAAAAGTGTGTGGCAATCAATGAGTGGTACCTGCTCTGGGCACCACAGGGGAGGATGGTGGCACATGAACTACATATTTGTCATCTCTGGACCAGGTGGTCTCAGAGAGCTCCGATGGCTCTAGGAGCCAAGATGTGATGATTCTCGGTCATCTTGGTCATTCTCTGCCTTCAAACCAACCTCCTGGGTCCTTCTATACTCAGGAGCCTGTAACATGGTGAAGACGTTGTGACATTGTTACTTCAAAACCTCATTACGTTTTCTGTTCTAAATAGATGGGTCTGTATAATGGACCTCCGAATTGTCCAGAAGCAGGGAAGTATCTGGTTGGTTTGTAAATGACACAGATGAGTGGGGGAAATGCAGCATTTAGGTTCCCAGGAACACTGGCTCACAGCAGCTTGCCGAAGAGCTATAGGCAGACCAGGGGCTGCCAAGGTCTTTTGAAAAGGACAACAGGGTGGCACCTGTGGCTCAGTCATATACCAAGTGTGGTGGATTCAAGCCCAGCCCCGGCCAAACTGCAACAAAAAAATAGCTGGGCGTTGTGGCGGGCGCCTGTAGTCCCAGCTACTCAGGAGGCTGAGGCAAGAGAATCGCCTAAGCCCAAGAGCTGGAGGTTGCTGTGAGCTGTGTGACGCCACGGCACTCTACCAAGGGTGATAAAGTAAGACTCTGTCTCTACGAAAAAAAAAAAAAAAGAAAAAGAAAAAGGACAACAAATGAGCCACTGCAAGGAGTGGACAGAATTAATTCTGTGGGGATTTATTCAGGGCACACAGCTGTGGCCCAGGGGTGAGGTGGCATTTTGGCAGCAAGAGGTTGAACCCTCCACAGCTAAGGAAGAGGGACCTGGCAGGGCCTTCTCGGGTGTGACACCCTCTTCTGTATTTCCCCAATTTTCCCTCTGACCCCATCTGCCTCCACTCGCCCCCTCCTTGGCTCTGCTTACACTGGCCTCTGTGCCGTTCCAACACATGCCACATAGTTTCTTAGCTCCAGGCCTTTGCCAGTGTTGTTGCAGCCACCTGTCAGCATCCTCTCCACCCAGCAGACTCCTACTCAGGCTTCAACATCCCGCTCCAGTGTGATCTCTGAGCTGCTTTCCAACCCTCCGAACTGGAGTCCTGTACTTCCTTACCCCCTTCTCTGTGTCTAGACTGGCAGCGTTGGCTGCCTTCGTGACAGATCTCTCCTTTGCTTGGTTCTGGGTAAGCCTGGACACAGTGCAGTGAAATCCCAGAAAACGTAGTCATTTTGTGGAAAACAAAAATGGCTCGATTCTCTGATGAGAGCAGAAACTCCAGTTTCCATAAGCACCCTCCCTGAGGGCTCATTTCTCAGCTGAGAGCTGCTCGAGGCCCTCAAATGGTTTCCTTTGGCTGGAGCACAGGCTCTGGTGGGGGATGGCTGGTGACAGAGGAGCACTGTGGCTGACCCTGACCTCATGAAAGGCCTCATGTTTAATTTTCTGGTTGTATCTCCCGTTTTTACTTTTTTGCAGTTTTTGGCTGGGGCTGGGTTTGAAACCGCCGCCTCCGGCATATGGGGCTGGCGATCTACTCCTTTGAGCCACAGGCGCCGCCCATGTATCTCCTGTTTTAATCCATTTTTGTTTTGCTATAAAGGACTAGTTGAGGCTGGGAAGTTTCTAAAGCAAAGAGGCTTATTTGACTCGTAGTTCTGCAGGCTGTGTAAGAAGCTTGGCTCCAGCATCTCCCTCTGGTGAGGGCCTCAAGCTGCCTCCACTCGCGGTGGGAGGGAAGGGAGAGTTGGTGGGTGCGGATCACATGGTGTGAAAGAACAAGCAATGGGGGCAAGTGTCAGGGTCTTTTTAATAATTAGCTTTCGTGAGAACTAATGGAACAGGAACTCATCCAGGAGGATGGCACCCTGTCATTCTTGAGGGATCTGCTCCCTGAGGGTTCATTTCTCAGTTGAGGGCTGCATAAGGCCTTTGAATGGCCACTTGGACCCACCTTCAACATTGGCGATCAAATTTTAACAAAAGATTTGGAGGGTCAAACCAAATGATAGCACTTCCAAAGGAGGTTTTTAATTTTTTTAAGATCTAGAGACAGGGTCTCTCTCTGCCACCCAGCCTGGAGGGCAGTGGTGTGATCACAGCTCACTGTAACCTTGAACTTTTGGGCTCAAGCGATCCTCCCACCTCAGCCTCCCAAAACACTGGGATTACAGGCATAAACCAACATACCCAGTCAAAGAAGGTTGTATGTTCCTTCATAGAGGTAACAGATCAAAGCAGAAAATATTCTCTAAAGTAACATTTGCATTCTATTACTAAATCACGCCATCTGTAGTATGTTATAAATTAATATGTTTTTAAAATAAGTGATTATCTTGTGATTAGCAATTATATCTCATTGCCTTACTTCTGGTATTTAAAGTGTTTACTTGAAGGCTGGGTGTGGTGGCTCACGCCTGTAATCCTAGAACTCTGGGAAGCCAAGGCAGGAGGATTGCTTGAACTTGGGAGTTTGAGACCAGCCGGAACAAGAGTGAGACCCTGTCTCTATTAAAAATAGAAAAACATTGGCTGGGTTTGTGGTGGGGACTGGTAGTCCCAGCTACTCAGGAAGCTGAGGCAGGAGGATCACTTGACCCTAGGAGTTTGAGGTTACTGTGAGCTAGGCTGACACTATGGCACTCCAGCCTAGGTGGCAGAGTGAGACACTGTCTCAACAACAACAAAAAAAGTATTCCTTTGATAAATGTAAAGATTTAAAATACAATCATGTACCACATTGGGACAGTTTGGCCAAAATGGACAGAATATACAATGGTGGTTACACATGGTTTAATATCACATTTTTATACACCGTTTTTGTGTTCAGACACACAGATACTTACCGCTGTATTACAGCTGCTTACAGTATTCAGTACAGTAACATGCTGGACAGGTTTGTAGCCTCGGAGCAATAGGCTACTACATCTAGCCTCGGTGGGTAGCAGGCTACACCATCAAGGTTTGTGTAAGTACACTCTATGGTGTTTGCATAATAACAAAATTACCTAAGGACACATTTATCAGAAAATATCCCTGTCATTAAGCAACCCATGACTGCATAGCATAGTATTGGTGATTGTTTCTTTGTAACTTTATTTACTAGTATATCAGGCACCTCAAAAATTAGAAGTGGTTCAGGAGTTTCTTAGCCTCTGAGAGGCCCCACTTGCTCAGAAGTATGCTTGTATCTAATTTTACAGCTATGTGAACTTAGAGACATTGCTTTAAATGCATCCTCACTGTCCATTTCCTTATCTGCTCATCTGCAAAATGGTGAAAATAACTCTACCATGCAGAGTTGCAAAGATGAAGTACGGTGATATACATGAAGTCAACACAATTTCATATCCATGAGGTTCCCAATACACAGTAGGTACTCAGTAATTGGTAGCAGTTATGATTTTATCCAAGTCCCAGTTCTGACTGTTTTAATCCAAAATGCGGCTGTATCAGTTACTCACTAATGTGTAACAAATCACTCTAAAATACAATGGCTTCAAGATTCTGTGTGTTTACTGTGTAGGTCGGGCTCAGCTGGAATTGTGCTTGCTTTTGGGGGTCAGCTACAGTAGGGTTTTGCTGATTTTGGCTGAGCTCTCTCAAATGTTTGAGGTCTCAGCTGGGACAATTGGGCTGATTCATTACTCTCATCCTCTGGCAGCTTAGCCTGGGCTTGTTCATGTTTGAAGAAAAGGGCCCCAAAAGAGTAATGGCAAGGTGTAAGGGTGAGACTTGGGCTTGGAATTAGTTCAGCGTCACCTTCTGCCACATCTTCTGGCCAAAGCTGGTCAAAGAGTTGAGGAAATAGACTTCACTTTTTTTTTTTTTTTTTTTTTTTGAGACAGAGCCTCAAGCTGTTACCCTGGATAGAGTGCTGTGGCATCACAGCTCACAGCAACCTCCAATTCCTGGGCTCAAGTGAATCTCTTGCCTCAGCCTCCCAAGTAACTGGGACTACAGGCGCCCGCCACAACGCCCGGCCATTTTTTGGTTGCAGCCATCATTGTTGTTTGGCGGGCCCGGGTAGACTTCACTTTTGATAGGAAGAGCTACAAAGTCACATCTGCAAAATAGCATAGATATAGGGAGGGAAATATTAAATAACTGTAGTCATCTTTGCAAGCGATCTACTACAATTCACTCTTTGTAAAAAAACCAGTACAGTTTGGGTTTATTCTCCGGCTGCCTTAGTGAGTGAGTGGGGATGAGTTCTATTCTCTTTCACTTTCTTGTTTAAGCCTATTTTTAGATCTAGTCTAATAAAATGAATTTCACACCTGGGTTACTCACCCACTAACAAACATTTTGTTCTTATCGATGCCTAGGACAAACGCCTAGGCAGCCTGGATTTGTAGTTCCATTACCTTCAAGCACAATAATTGTTAATTACTTGCTTTATTTGGTTCTGTTGAGTTTGCCAATAGTCAATTACCTGTGTTAGGTTTTCTTGTGATCATTGGGGCTTATCCAATATTGCAGCTCAGGTCTGTTTTTATCTCAGAGATGTCTTTTCCAAGAGAGTTAAGGAAAACTCTTGTTCACTAGTTTATTGAATATTAGCCTTTATCTGCTTATTTCAAAGGCTCCTTATTCACTGCTGCAAGCCCCGAAGTGCTCAGGCTGAGCTCTTAGAATTGAACAAAAGGCTAAAGATAAGCCTTCCCCTTGCCTGATCTGGCTAAATCCTGGTACATGGAATAGGGAATGAGTGGGCTGTGAGATCTTGGGGCACTCGTTTAGCTCCCGCCTGAATTGCTGAAGCTACCTTATCCCTTCTAATCCATGCTCCACGTGGCTATTGAGGGACCTAACACAGACAGCTGATCACATGGCTTGCGTAGTGTTGGTGCATGGAACCAACCCCTCCATCTTCCTGATAGCCTTTGTCATGTGACTCCGCAGGTGCTCTCATTAGCTCCGCTCTCCTAGAAGCTGAACTAGGCCACGTGACTTCCTTTGGTCGACACAATGAGTTGGAAGTGACAGCATGGCAGTTCTGAGCCCAGGCCTTAAGACACCTTGCATGTTTCCCTTTGCACTCTCGTGCCCCTGCTATTGCCATGAGCCAGACATTCTCAGACTTGCCTGCAGTTCAGCAGGAGGGAAAAGAGACACACGAAGAGCCAAACCACCTCAGCAAAGCCCAGTGAAATCAGGCAACCTCCAGCCAACCCCAGATGTGTAAACCATAAATGCTGAAGGTTATTTTAAGCCACTGAGATTGGGGTGGCTTATTACATGGCAAAATCTGATTCGTCTTTCTTCTGCTTAATCCCCAGTGCTGGTCTTTTGTAGCCGGAGTCGTAAGGTCCTCTGGCATCTGGGTCCTGCTACTTTTCTCTTGGTGGGCCCACCCCTCCCTTTTCACTTTATATGATACTTTAGCAATGAAGTCAAATTACTTCCATGAACATTCCTTCAAGTGTATAATGCTGGTTCACATTTCTATGCCTTTGTCCGCACTGTCCCCTCTGCCTGGGATGCCGTTCTCCTCTCCCTTTGTCTACCTAGAAAACTCTCTCATCTGGCTCGGTGCCTGTGGCTCAGCGGGCTAAGGCACCAGCCACGTACACCTGAGCTGGCGGGTTCGAATCCAGCCCGGGCCCGCCAAACAACAATGACGGCTGCAACCAAAAAATGGCCGGGCGTTGTGGCGGGCGCCTGTAGTCCCAGCTACTTGGGAGGCGGAGGCGGGAGACTCGCTTGAG
>CAUYRH010138623.1:0-21268 GCA_963574655.1 Perodicticus potto | reverse complement strand
GTGCAATCATAGGGCAGAATGTGCTTCATATACAATCAGAAACATTTTGATCGTACTGTGAGAGATAGCTTTCATAGCATTTTCTTAATCACTATATAAAGACATTGATACTCTACATTTAATAAGTTTCACCAGTACCCTACTAAGATGCACCGTAGGTGTGATCCTCATGGGTGCTAGTCTTACTCAACAGCTGTTACAGTTATTCTGGTTCAAGGTCCTGTGATTAGACCCTAATCTTGGGTCTTTCTGAGTCCTTTCCAACTACACCCTATTTGGTTAGGTATGTGACTAGAAAGTTTAAACTGGTATCACTTGGGGACTGTGTTGACAGTCAGCTTGGGGGCATTTCCAGTGAATTCCTGAAGGACGAGTTTCTGCATGGACCTGTCCCATAATTGCCTGATGGTGAACAGATGTGCAGCGTGGATGTGAATTTATAGTGTCTTTGTCGAGGGCAAGTTACTGCAGGTGACATCCACCTCCCAAGCCAGCTGGAGGTGGGTGGGGACAGAGGGGAGTTTGGATGAGGAAAGGCTCTTTTGAGGTGAACAGAGTTTCGGACTCTCAAACTCCAAATGAATTGATGTTAAGAATGAAGGATGCTGTGAGGAGAGCTGGGAAACTTGGAGACTTGAGTGGTGGGAGTACCCTTCACCCAGAGAAACACGAAAGAAAATGCGGGCACCGAGGCAGACGCTCATTACCCAAAGACGCTCATGTTCTTTTTGCTTTTTCTTTGCAAACAGGATGTTAATAATAGTGCTGTTTACTGCTAGATCTCTGCATGAAGTTCAATTTTAGCTCCCTCCCAAAGGTCGGGAAACCTCTGTTCCCCATTCTATTCTCATTTGGGGAGAATGCAGATGCCAAGTGCAATTGCAAGGCCTTCATCAGAGGCTGCGCTGCTTCCGTCTCCCCAGCGGGGTGAGGGGCCTCGCTGGCGCGTCTGCACTGGCTCTGGCTGGGCCCGCCGGAGGGAGCTCACCGTCTTCTGAGAGCCATCTCCTTATTTAAATGCTCCCTTTATGTACCTTGTTCCATTTGGTCGTGTGCCGTAGTGTGTTTTTTTGTCAGAACAGGAGAGGGCAAAGAATGGCTTGGACACTTTTAAGTGGTTGGAAAAAATCCAAAGCAGAATAATATTTTATGACCTGTGAAAATGATTTGAGTCCATAAACAATGTTTTATTGGGACACCGCCATGCCCATTGTTTTACTGATTGCCTGCAGCCGCTCTCAGGCTGCCCGGCAGAAGAGTGGTTGTGGCAGAGGTGGTCCTCAAAGCCTAAAATATTTACTATTTGGCCCTTTACCAGAACACATTTTGCTCCTCTCAACTGCCAGTTCCTTAAGGGCAGGACTGTGTCTTTTTTATCTTTGCACGATGCCAGGGAAAATCCTTGCCAGCGGACTGAGCAGACCTCAGCTCCAGCCCCCTTGCCTGTTAAGCTTTTACCTTCAGGAGGGCCTGTTGCAAGGCTGGGAAGGCACCGTGGTGTGCCCCAGTCCAGGGCAGCCCCTCAATCTCACCAATCCTCCTTGGTTATTGTGGCGGGGAAGGGCTGTATAGTCACTCATTACCCAAAGATGCTCATGACAGACTGTTCTTTCCTGATGGATTAGAAACTTAGGGGGACTACCTTTTTTCACGGTTTGCTCTTCTGAGTGCCTTGCTCACTCCTCTGGGGGAGGGGAGGAGAGGAAAACTGGGTAACATCAGGGGGAAACCCTGTGTACTAATGAGGTGACATGCGTGCCTTGCGGGATGGCTGACTCTGCAGTCCAGTCTCCTGGCCTTAGAGGGTCCCCATAAGACTGGACCCACTTAAAAAGGAAGCACAGAGATATTTCTACCTAGCAGAATCTTGTGTGTGATTCTGAGACTGAATTCTGGGGACAAGTTTGCCTTTTGAACCCTGCTTTAAATCTTTCTCTGTCTTTATGTTGGATAGCGTTTATAAGACGTATGGTGAGTACTGGGTAAGAAGAGGATCTTATAGAATAAACAGATTCTTTTAGTAAAATAATACCTTTAATTTTTAAATTAAGTGGCATCTGGAGGCCAGATGTTACCCTGGACTCCTAGTAGAGCCCAGAAAACACCAGGCACCAGGTGAAAAGGAAACTCTTCAGAAAGTCGGAGACACATTCAGAAGGGCCAAGCCTGGTTTTTTAAAAATATCATTTTTTTTTTCATTGTGTATTTTGAGCCCCCACCATGGTGTCAGATTGTGCTACTTATTGGGAAAAGGAGGGGAACAAGGCATAATTTTTACCTTCAGAAATGTAGAGTCTGTTGGGGACACTCGTGTGCGGTCAGTGGCACACAGGCATCACGGAGATTTGCAGAAACGCAGGACAGAGGAGGGCTCTCCAGCCTTGCAGTCTGGAAGGTTCCATAAGGGGCAGCACTTACAAGGAGACTTGGTGGGTGAGTAGGAATCATCAAGACAGTAAATGGGAGAGGGTGTTCTAGGCAGAGATAAAGTCATAGCACGCGTGCAGGCCAGAGTTGGAATAACCCTCGATGTGTTCAGGAATTTCAGTGGGGCAAAGGACAGGACACCTGGGCAGGGAGCAAGTCTGTGGCATGGAAAGGTGCTTCGTCTTTATTGTTTATCTCTGGGAAAGCTACTGAGAATGCTTTTTGTTGTGGAGGGATAAGGGTATGGGATCTGTATGTTACAAAGTTTATTCTGACAACTGTAAGGAGGGGTATTAAAAAAAAAGAAAGACTGCAGTTAGGAGACCAGTAGGGAGGCGTCATAATAGTCCAGGGGGAGGGCACGGTGGTGTAAGCCAGTGCCGTGGCCAAGACACTGGATAGGAGTAGATGTTTGGGTAATAGAGACAGGTAAGAGCTGGGATGGACAAGCTTAGTCAGAGCTGCCTCATATGGTTGTGCAGGTTGTACAGTGCACAGCTCACTATCTCTAATGGGTACGGATTTATCTGTTTATTACACACATTTTCCAGCAGATGGCAGTGGAATGTCTTGAGGAGGGATGCCTTTTTCTCATTTGCTCAAAGGAGCCCTAGGGGTCCTGCAGCAGCCAGAGCTTGGGGAATAGGTGGACTGCAGAGCACAGGGAAGGAAGAGCATGAGATGACAGCCGGCTTTCCAACCTGGGCAACTGGAAGACAAATTCTCTTCCAGGAGATGGAGTGGATCTGAGTTTATTTTAGGACAAGGTCTATTTAAAGGACTTGAGAGCCACCCAGATGGAGAAGCCCAGGACACAGTTAGCTGCCAGGGTCTGTAGCTCAGAAGAGAGGTATGAAGCTGCACCTTTGGGAGCCGCCTGTATACGAATCCCCAGAGCTAGGAAGAGGTTCCTCTGGGAGAATGTGCAGAAGGGAAGCCAGGAGGGCCTGGATTTCTGGGGGAACCACTGAGATTTTAAGTGGCAGGTAGAAGAAAGGAGCCTTGATGGAGATTGGGAGGAGGTGGTTGGAAGTGGCTCCCTGGAGTCACTCCCACTATCAGAGGCAGGAGGCCTCTGACCAAGACCAGTGCCATCTTTTTGGTTTTTGGCAATTTTAAATGACCTTAGACTTGCTTTCTGTGTGCTTAAGGGGCCGGTCTGATTGTGACCATATAAGATAGTTCCCCCACTTATTCCTCCATGCATTTAAGCTGTACCTACGTCCTTATCCAGCACCCGCTTTATTCCAGGGGATGTTCTGGGTACTAGGAACACAGCAATGAACAAGACGAGGTGTTGCTCTCACGGGGGTTGCATTCTAATTGCTAAAAATGAAATTAATGAGACAGAATCAGCTGGCTATGAGTGCCACCAGGGTGGCGTGATGCACAGACAGCAGAAAGCTAGTTTCCATGGTGAGGAATTGGGGTTTCCAAGTACAGTGGGCATCCACAGGAGGGTTGTAAGGAAGGGAAGTGACTCGCTCTGATTTGTATCCTAGTGAGAGTTCTCCACAGGTGGGTGCTGAATGGAATTTTGTAGGGTTCTCGTTAGCAGGGGGACCACTTGAATGCCAATGCCTCCACATGACGACAGCGTACTCTGGGGTGGGAGCTGCAGAGACATAGTGATACTCACGTAGGGAACTGAGACGAATCCAGGATGATGCTGCAGTTTGGGACTTGAGTCATGGTGTGGTTGATGATGACATTTACAGACATGAGGAAGGCAGAGCAGGAACAACTCCAGGGGAGGTGGGAGGGCTCTGTGATGTGTCTGCTTCGCTGCATTGGCTGTTCAAACTTGTGAGACATCTCAGGAGGGACATCAAGTATACACTTGGATCTCTGAGTGAACAGCCCAGGGGAGAGGCTATGACTGGAGACAGAAATTTTGTGTCACATAGAAAAAGACAGTAATTAAAGCCAAGGGCCTGGCTGAAGTCACTGAGATGGAACATGGAGAACAGGACTCTGGGTGGAATGGGCTCTGAGGGGACTCTGGGTGGAATGGTCTCTGAGGGGACTCTGGATGGAATGGTCTCTGAGGGGACTCTGGATGGAATGGTCTCTGAGAGGACTTGGAATGGGCTCTGAGGGGACTCTGGGTGGAATGGGCTCTGAGGGGACTCTAGGTGGAATGGGCTCCGAAGGGACTCTGGGTGGAATGGGCTCTGAGGGGACTCTGGATGGAATGGTCTCTGAGGGAATTCTGGGTGGAATGGGCTTTGAGGGGACTCCGGGTGGAATGGCCTCTGATGGGACTCTGGGTGGAATGGTCTCTGAGGGAACTCTGGGTGGAATGGGCTCCCAGGGGACTCTGGGTGGAATGGTCTCTGAGGGGACTCTGGGTGGAATGGTCTCTGAGGGGACTCTGGGTGGAATGGGCTCCCAGGGGACTTTGGGTGGAATGGGCTCCCAGGGGACTCTGGGTGGAATGGGCTCGGAGGGGACTCTGGGTGGAATGGGCTCCCAGGGGACTCTGGTGGAATGGGCTCCCAGGGGACTCTGGGTGGAATGGGCTCTGAGGGGACTCTGGGTGGAATGGGCTCCCAGGGGACTCTGGGTGGAATGGGCTCTGAGGGGACTCTGGGTTCAATGGCCTTGGAGAGGACTCTGGGTGGAAAGGGCTTCCAGGGGACTCTGGAATGGGCTCGGAGGGGACTCTGGGTGGAATGGGCTCGGAGGGGACTCTGGGTGGAATGGGCTCGGAGGGGACTCTCGGTGGAATGGGCTCTGAGGGTTTCTGGTGGGAATGGGGTCTGAGGGGTTTTGGTGGGAATGGGCTCCCAGGGGTTGGGGGAGAGTAGAAATAGCTAGCAGTGGAGATTGGAAGTTGCGGGAGTCCAGGGAACATGGGGACAGGGGAGTGTTGGAGAGGGCAGGGTGGACTAGGCTGGTGAGTTTCAATGTTGTGCTAGGAACTGAAGTCCGTTTGGCAATGGAGGTGAGAGACAATTCTTTCCCTAAGTCACAAGGGATGGAAAGTGAGAAGTGGAGTAGTTCCCAGAACGCGATGTGCTATCCAGATAAGTGTAGTTTTGTTTTTGTTTGTTCTTTAAGATTGTAAGTATTAGGAAATGTTTTTATGTGGATGGAAACAAACTATTAGTATAAAAAATTAGTGATGGAGGACAAAAGGCAGGTGGTTGCAATCTAAGAGTCTTTGAGGGGCTGAGGCGATGGCTCTGGGGTTGGCCCCAGCAGAACAGGACAGAGAGAAGGGCCCCAGGGGGCTGGCAGCACTGGCCACGAGAAGGTGTGAATGTCCCTGTCTAACTGCTTCTGTTTTCTCAGCCAAGCCTGAGACCAAGCTGTTATCTAATAGCGAGGTTGTGCTGGAGGATTCAAGGGAGAAGAGGGTAGAAATCATGGTGGGTGGGTGGGAGGATAGACTAATCATTTAAATTTAAACGCATGCTCCTTGGTGGATTTCATTTCATCATAGGGAGAGACCCAAGGGCGGGACACTTGACAAGTACTCCCTGAAGACAACTGTAGGAAGTCTAGTACCCTCTCTGACCCCTCTTCCCTGGGCCACCACTGTCCTGGGTTACAGGGGCTTACTGTCCTTGGGATGCCCCCTTGCACCTGGTAGGCGATGTAGAGACTACACTCAAGGGAAGAGAGGTCTCGGTGTCTTTCTACCTTTCAACATGGCAGGAGGGGACACCGTGCTTTGCTGAGACTAGAACTCAGAGAGCCCAAAGTTAGCCTCCTCAATGCCAGCCTGGGAGTTTCCAGCCACAGATGAGGCTTTTGCTAATTCACCCGCCGAGCCCAGGGGGTGTTTGCGCCAGCCCACGGCAGCGGCAGAGGCTGTGAACTGTGTAGGAAACCAGCCCTGCCCTCCCCTACTCCTGGTCTGACTTGCCAATGGCTGATCAAGCTGCCTTCCATGGTTGGTTTAATGACCTCTTTTCATCGCCTATTCTTGGGGCCACGGATGACACAGGGTCTTCAGGCCCAGCTGAACATGCTGCAGTCCCCTTGGGTGAACATAAAAGAACCCCAATGGGAGGACTCAGGGAGATGGTTAGAAATCTTTCTTGCTCCACATTGGACCTTGTGAATTCTTAAGAACGTCTACAGGAATCAGGGACCAGCGACATTTTTGTTCCCTATGGTTGTACACATTTTCCAACTTTGTTTGGGGAGACAGTAGGTATTACTGAGTATCTTAAACAAATAAAGGCCTGCGTTGTTTATTACTACTTTAGATTTCCAAGTGGTATTGAATGTACTTAACTTGGGATCATTGTGAATGTAGCCTTCATCTATTTACTTGATCTTTCCAGTCTTGTCTTCTCCATGTCCAAGTTGTATATTTTTCTTTCATCTCATTATCATCAGCCCTCCACTACCCAGTGGCTTTCAGAAATTTCAATTAATATTCGGGCTCAGATTTTTTCTCGGAGCCTGATAAAAAGCTTGAAAGATATCAAAGGAAATCTATTTACTTAGCAGATGCTTAATTAAAATCTTCCAAGGATGGCCTCAGTGACTAGAGATTCTTCACCATCATCATCATCATCATTGTCATCCTCCCGAAAGGGTCTTGCTGAATGTTTTACAGTGAAATGGAAACACAAGCAGGGCCTAATTAGGCCAGTCAAAGTCGGTATCTTTTTGTTGTAGTGCTTTCTGGCAGAGTTCAGAGTCAAAATTGATTTTTCCCTTTCAATGTTAAACTTTATTTTTTTCTCCCCTAAGGGTTTATGAGCCAGCTGCTTGGTTGCACTTGGGTTATACTTGGCATAGCACCAGGCCATTTGGATGGGGCTGGCCTAGAGCTTCAATTGGCATAGTCACCTGATAACATCAAATTGGGTAGAATTGGGGAGGGCAAGCTGGTAGGCTGCACTTTCCACAGCTCAATACCAACTTCAGTGGAAGAGTGGACCTCCCCCTTGCCTCCTGTAGTCAGGCAAGGTGGGCCTGATGTGAATGCCAAAGCCAGCATCAAGAGGTGAGATGTTGTCACTGAGCCTTAACTGTCAGTGCATTACTGAACTCTGATCCATGACCATGGCCTTGGAGATCCTTCAGTGTGCCTCGGTGTCCTGTGCCCATCTAGAGAGACCCCAGGGCAGAGGGATTGGGAAGGTGGGGGGAGCCTGAGATTGTACCCTAGATTTTCCACTTCACCAGTTTTCTGAACTTGAGCACATTATTCTTCTCCCCAGCTCCCCACCTAAGATCCAAATTCTCATTTGTTAAATGGAAATGGGACCTACATTTCTATTGTCTTGAAGATTGAAAACGATCCATGCAAAGCATCTAATAAAGTAACTGGCATCCAGTGGACATCACATGAATGACAGCTGTGAGAATAGCATGATTCATAGAATCACAGATTCACTCTCTACACTGAGCACCTATTATGTGCCAGGTGCCACTGCCAGGGACTTGCTCATAGTATCTCGTGGAATCTTTTCATGGGTCTGAGTATCATTCCTGTTCTTCAGAATGGAAGAAAAGATTTGGTGAAGTGAAGGAATGTGATAGGTTCAATCTCAGGATAGTCAAGAGCAGAGACAGGGTTTGAGTTCTGACCAGCAAAGTAGCCAGAGATTCATTTCATGGCAAGTCTAGTGTTCCTGGCAGTATAAACAGCCAACTTCGTAAAATGTTCACATGACATTTTGTATCAGGCAAAATAAAACTGGATTTTACTCTGGTAACAAACAACCCACACTTCAGTGGCTTAACCTAACATAAGGTCATTTTCTCAGTCATGTTCCACATCCCAAGTGGCCTGGCAAGGGGGTATATTATTCAAAGTCATTTAAGGGTCCAGGATGACAGAAGTTTCATTGTGACATATGTTTCCATTAAAAGCGGGAAGAGAACATCACACATTGGCTTGTAGAGTTTGTGCCAGAGGGATGCTTATGATGTAATGCTTCTGTCGATGGGACTGTTAAGTCACATGGCCAAGTTCAGCAGGAACAGGGAAATGTAATCTAATATTACACATTGGGAAGGATGAAAGCTGGGCATTTTTGGTGAACACAGTAATGACTGCAATACATTTTAAACCCTAACTCACAAAAAAGTTTTCAACTCAGTATACTGTTCTTCAAAACCACAAGGCATTGTGTGGTAGATTGAAATTATTGGTCTTGATGATTTATTCCAAGTCCCTGTGAGAATTATATTTCCCCAGTTCATTGACACCAGGCACTGCCATATGCCTTGCTGTGACTAATACACTGTGAACAGAAGCGAGGTGCTTTGTCACTTCTCTTTTTCCCCTGACATGATAACAGCCTGGCCTATGCAGGGCTGCTCCATCAGTTGCATCTTGGAATAAACAAGGCTGTGAACAGAGCTGCTGCTGACGTGCAGCATGGATAAGAAACAAACCTTTGGTGTCTTAGGCCCTTGGGGTTGTTTGTTACTGCAGCATAACATAGCCAAAGCAGACTGATACAGAATCTCTGTCATTCAGATAGAATAATGAAATTGGCTGTACAGAAATTTCATACTTCCTTTTCACTTTGATGCAGTATACCTATATCTTAAAACAGAAGTACCTCTGAGAACTTAATGGAAATGTTATTTAGTTGAGTTGAAGTAATAGGAAAAAAATATATTTTTTAAATTGGGACACCAGCCAATACCTCAGAATTCTTATGAAATAAGTGGGGGTGGGATTGGGAACATACAAGTTCATAAAAATTGTTTTCAAATGCAAACTGTTAGTCTTTTCCTCACCAAGCAGTTGCCTCAGAAGACCTGAAAGTAATCTACATTCACATCCACTTTTGGCAGAAATTGTAGCGATGGGATGTTACTATCTATGGGAACGCATAGTCCTTTCTGGCTGGGTCCAGTGATCCTCATTAACTGGGACCTCATCGCTCTGTAATTCATGGTAGGTAGCCGGGGCAGAGGCCAGGCTGGCTCATACTCTTGCATCACGCTTGTGCTTTGTGGTTGCATCATGCTTGTGCTTTCCAGGGCCCTGGAAATGATAGGTTAACACTGGCTGCTCTGACTATTCAGGGTGGCTCCAGAGGAGAGTCATTTGTCATTTGGTTGTGGTACCAGCTGCAAGGTCCCTGGGGACAGTGGAGCTTCTTGTTGGTATTGGGCCTTCTCACTGCCTGGCTTCCTATCCCTGCAAAGCTTTGCTCTCTGTTGCTTGTCCCCTGTGAGGCCTATGGGGGGAGAAATGGTCTGCTCCAATGGAATTCAGGAAGTTGAAAGGTCACCTGTGAGGTAGGTACCATTACTGCTCCCATTTCAGAGATGAAAAAGCTGAGACAGAGAGAGAGGTTATGTGAGCCAGTGAAGGGAGCAGCTGTGGTTTGAGCCCAGGATGGCCTGATGACATGAATGGCTTGCAGGGGTGCAGATGAATGAGCTACTGCTGAGAGAGAAGAAGAAATGAATACAGCAAATGAGATTAGGAGTGTGCAGGTGTGTGGCGCAGAGCAAGGGGCTGCTGGCTGGGGAAGAGTGTGTGTGTGTGAGTGAGTGTGCCTGTGAGAGTATGAGAGAGAGAGAGACAGTGTGTGTGTCTGTGTGTGTGTGTGTGTGAGAGAGAGAGAGAGAGAGAGAGAGAGAGAGAGATTTGCAAGGCTTCCCTAATGATCCTCTTCTGGTCATTAGAAATTGTTGGGTAGAGCTGCTTCACTGGCAACCTGCTGTCAGCACTTACTTTACGGAATGCCCTAGGAAATAACAAAACCTTATTTATTTAAGAATATGCTAATTAGAGGCTTCACACTATTTGACACTCATCTCCTACTTTGAATGGTGCTGTTTCTTTCCAGGATGAGTATTGAGCCTTTGGGTCAGAGCTAACTTGTAGACGGTAGTTTCATTTTTTGGGGGGGGGTTTCAATTCTACATTGTATATTTTGAGAGAACCATCACTGACTTCTACTGAGCATCTATCATGGCCCATTCAGAGAGGGAGGAACCATGGATTTTCTGGTATTGTTGGGCTTTTTTTTGATAGAGTTTTATTCCATCACCCTGGGTAGAGTGCTGTGGTATCATCATAGCTCACGGCAACCTCAAACTCTTGGGTCCTCTTGCCTCAACCTCCTAAGTAGCTGGGACTATAGGTACCTACCACAAGACCTGGCTAGTTTTTCTATTTTTAATACAGATGGGGTCTTGCTCTTGCTGAGGCCAATCTTGAACACTTGAGCTCAGGCAATCTACCCACTCTCTAGGCCTCCTGGGATGTGTTGGGATTACAGGCGTGAGCCACCGCACCTGGCTTGATACTGCTGTTTTAATAATGAATAGTTTGGGGTTCTTTTCAACCACAGTAATATATGGTTACTTTGCTGCCTTGCCTTCTACTTATGGGAATTAATAGAGTTATGATGTTAGGTCTCTTATAGTATTCTTCCTTTTGGAGAAAATAGTGGAAAAAGGTAAGATTCTATTGCGTGCTCTACAGCATCAACCTTGAGATTGTCAGGACATTTGGTGAACCAGAACGCAGTTCCCACGTCTGGAGGATTACAGGGAATTTACATATTGGGGGAGTGGTTACCACCAGTTTTATCCAGCCAGTGACCCTACTGAGATGGGTATATTATATTGAAGGAGATATTCTGGAAAGAATCCCTGAATAAAAAAGAAAGGATGACTGGATTTCTTGATTAAATGGATGGTAGATTTTGACGTAGGGAAAATATATTTATATGTCTTTGAATTAAAAAAATTAATTCTTTATAGTGATTCACCAGGAAGACAACCCTGTGAGAATTCTCAGTGTTCTGATCCCATCCGTGTACTCTTTCCCCAGGTTAGGTGGTTGGGGTTATAGCTCTTAAGAGAAAAGTGGTAAATCCGGAGATAATGGCTTATTCATGGAGGGATCAGGGGTGACTTATTACAAGAACATAAGATTTGGAAAATGTAATGGCTATGAAATATCATTGCCAGAACCCGCTTAAGAGCACTGTGATGTTAACCTTCAACCATCTTATCTTTTCCAACTCTGTAATCTCATATAGTAGTGTGGCATTTTTATTACAGCAAAGAAAAATGGTACTTGGAAATCAGACCTGACAGAGCGTCACATTCTCCCAGGGGTATTTTTGTAGACAATGCTTATTTAATTTCAATCTCAGTATTGTTTTGTGGCACAGCTCATTTTGATAAATGGTTGTTAAGAATTTGTGTGAATGCCTCAGGAATTTCAAAGGGAATTGATAGCATTTGGAAACCAACAGAGGAACCTTAAAGGAAAAGAGGAACTAATGGTGGGTGAAAAGAAGAGGGGCGTCGCCAGTGGTCACCTGTATGATAAATACCAGATGGGTTTTTTAGGTGCATTTCTACAGAATCTTCAGCAGCAGTCACAATGCACAGAGCCCTGAATGTGGAGGGCCGGACAGCACCACCCGTGGTCCTGGCTGTCAAGTTCCTGCTCTGTTGGTGGCTATTTGAAGTTAGCCAAGTCACTGGTCTTGTTGGGCTTCCATGTCCTCATCGGTAAAATGGACAAAGATTCCTTCCAACTAAGAAATCTTGTGACCTGTGCTGTGATTTATGGGACTAAATTCTCTGCATGTGAATAATGGTGTGCCAGTGATGGAACCGAGGTTTTCTCTGGGGGACCGGTGCCCTCACCTGCTTCCAATGAATACAGCCAACCTCCTTGGTAACCCAGAGATGGTGGCTTCTGGGCAGTCAGCCCTGCTCCCTTGTTTATAAAGTGTTATCTGGTGTGTTTCATTCTCCACTTTCCCTGGTCCCTCCCTCCCTTCCTCCATCTTACGCTGTTAACCTGGGTAGCATGCCCTGGTGCCTTAGCTCACAGACACCTCAAACTCATGAGCTCAAGTGATCCTCTTATCTCAGCCTCCCAAATAGCAGGGTCTATAGGTGCTCACCACACCTACTGGCTAGTTTTTCTATTTTTAGTACATGCAGAGGTCTTGCTCTTGCTCAGGCTAGTGTCAATCTCCTGAGCTCAAGCAATCCACCCACCTTGACCTCCCAGAGTGCTAGTATGACAGGTGTGAGCCACCGCTGCCTGCCCAATTTTCCTTAGTTTTCTATGCAGTATTTACATCTTTTAGAGGTTCTCTTCTTTCAGAAAAATTTACCAGGAGAGGAAAACAAACAAACAAAAAAAAAAAACAACCCAGAGTTAGGAGGGGAACAAGAGAACTCAGCCACAGTACCTTAGCCTTATTTGGATCCTGATTCAAACAAGCTGATTTGAAACAAACAAATAAAAATTATGACATTTATGAGACAATTGGAAATTTGAACACTTGGTAGATGTTAGATCTCAATAAATTATTGGTCATATTTTAGGTGTCAAAATGCTATTACAGTTATATTTTTAAAATAGTCTTTATCTTTTGGAGACATACTGAAATTTTGTAGATGAAATGATACAGTATTATGGGTGGTTAGTGAGCTGAGATATAGGCGAAACAAGTTTGGTTATGAATGGACAGTATTGGAGCTGAATGACAGGTACACGGATTCATAATTATACTTTTTGGTCTGTTTTTTTTGTGTAAATATTATAGGCTCCATTATAAAAAGTGTGAAAACCCCAAAGGGCTCAACGGGATTAATCCTAACGAGGCACGTTTGCGGTGGTGTTGGAAAGGGCCGCCTGCCACAGTTGCATAAGCGTTGGGGGTAAATGTGGAAGTTCATCAATCAGCAAGGCTGTAGTGGGGAGCGCGGCTGGCAGCAAGCCCAGCGCTGTGTGGCTGTCATCTCGCCTCGAGGCCCATTTGCCCTCTATAAATAACAGTCTATATGAATGCTTTACTATTTTAATGCACATTCTCCACAGCTGCTGAGCATGTTTGTTTACGTAGCTATGAAACCTTCTGTAAACATCACTATCTCAAAATTGCCCATGTGTCAGGAACATAAACGGCCCCCTTTAAAAATACATTTGCAGATGAGACGCGGCCAACTCCTAGATGTCTGGGTGGCTGGTGTCAGAATTTTCCAGGGTTTGATTCATTTTCAAAAATAGAACCACATGACTGGAAGGTTCTTGAAAGGTCACCTGGCACATCCTTCTGACTTCAGGTAGGACCAGGCTGGAGCCACCTGTTAAAGAGGTGGGCCTGTTCTTGATAGGAATGAGCCCATCTTGTACGATGTACCTTGGGGTAGGAGATGGGCTCACTCCCAGCTTTCCAGGGGCCCACTTCCATTCTTAAAAATGGAAGCTGGCTCTGCAGTGCAGCCAGCGTTGGAATTCACTGCATCCACAGAGCACCCTCTGATCCTTGCTAAGCCTGAGCTCTCAACAAGCTGAAGGACCCAGGTAGCCAGCTCCCTGCAGGACAACTTAGGATTCCAGAAGATTCCATACTGGGATCACTGTGTGCCCAGGATGTATGAGACAGGAAGAGGGCACAGTGTCAAGGTTGCATCCTGGGTGGCGCTCATCCCTGAGTGAAGCCTGCTAATCAAGACCTTTGAACATAGAAGTTTAAGACCAACTGAGATGTTTTTGAAAGAAGTAATGAGCACAAGGGATATGGCAGAAGCTGTTTTGAGTCAGTTTGATGTTTTCAGGGCTTCTGATTTCCAGTCCAGCACTATAATGAAGAGTTATATTCTTGTGAATACATTTTCCTCTGTGCATTTGGTCCACATTTTTTTTCCTGTGGTTTTGATACACTGAAGCATTACCAGACCCTTCACCTCAGCCAAGGGCCTGGTTAATGTCCATAAATCTTAACGGTGCGTTTCATTACGAAGAAAATATATCCTGCTGAAGTGTAAGAGATCAGACTGAGTTATACAAACCTTACGAGGAAAAGACCAGGACATGTCCAGCTTCCAGATACCTCCAGAACTTTCTAGAATACCCTCCCCTATTTTCCAGAAATTAGAAAACTTTTTTGGGGGGAGTGGAAGTTAATAGTAGTTGCCTTTCCCCAAGGACAGGGGTGAGGATTTGGATTATATTTGCTGGTAATTACCTGATTTTTTCGAAAAAGCCATGGGAATACTGCTAAGTGCTCAGAGGCAAGTATCATTGTTAATTAAAACGATGTTTCTCCCTTTGGAAAGCCTCACTCATTATGAGCTGTCATCAGAAAGACAGGGTCTGCCCCTGGGAGGATTCACAAAGATAATTTGTTTATTCCAGATTAATTTTTTTTTTGAGATTGGGCTTTGTTTTGAGGGGGTGCAAAGGTTAGCACCTGCCATTTGAAGATCAGATTAATATGAGTAACCAGAGGGTGCTTATCCAGTGTGTTTTGCTGCTTTCCCTCAAGTCCTCTTGGGGGACATTTGTAGTGAGGATTCAGTATGGAAGGAAACCTCTTGAGAGTGGTCACTTTCTCCCGCCAGAGGCTGCACCTCAGTGGCCACCACTAGGGGGAGCCAGAGTCCCCTTGCTCAGCTGCGGTTGGAGAAGGCTCTGGTCTGGGCAGGGGCAGAGCTCCCGCTGGAACTGTGGTCCATCCCTCTTCTGTCTTCCACGCAACTGGCCTCACAGGTATACCCCCAATCAGGCTCAGGGTATAGAAAGCCTCATAAGCACCAGCACTTATGTATTTCGTACATCACAATAGTTATTTTTGTCATTTTATAAGTGTTGTGATTAGCCTTTTATACTATGTGAAGCAGGCACTCACATCATTCGGCTGCACATAAAGCCCCTTGTTCATATTTTCACTATTTTCCATATTTAAGCAACCTATTGCAGATGTTCACACCACCATTGCTGGGGGCTGTGACCTTGCCCGTTGGGTGCAACATGGGACTGATGACTTTCCTCCGAAAGGGACGACCTGGATTAGGTCCCTGGCTACAGGTTAGTGAAGAACTGGGCCTGCCTGTCAGTTATGAATTTTCAGGTAATAGAAACACACCCGGGCCTCAAGTGGAACACTTAAAGGCACAGAGGGACAGATTGTATCACAAAAGAGGATCCTAAGGCTAATATCCAGAACTCAGGAGAGCGGTCGAATTACTGACTCAGGGTTCCAGTTTATACCTATCCTGTGAGGCTCTGATAGCTTGAGTCAGAGTTGATGGCTCGTTGGGGATGTTAGGTAAATATGAGCAGAAGCTGCTTTGTCGTTGGGATATATAACATGTAAAGTTCAGATATTAGTGAAAAGTTCAATAGAAATAGACCACTTTCTCAATTTTGAGAATGGATCATCCTCCCCCAAACACACCGGTGATTAGCATTAACAGCAGAAGGGCAGAAGAGCCAATGGGTGAGCATGAATAAATCTGCAGTTCTCTTCTCTTCATCCGATCAGTGATTCTTTCTTTCTTTCTTTCTTTTTTTTTGTGGAGACAGAGTCTCACTCTATCGCCCTCTGTAGAGTGCTGTGAAGTCACAGCTCACAGCAACCTCCACCTCTTAGGCTTGAGCAATTCTCTTGCCTCAGCCTCCCAGGTAGCTGGGACTACAGGCGCCTGCCACAGCGCCCAGCTAATTTTTGATGCAATTCGGCCGGGGCCGGGTTTGAACCCGCCACCCTCGGTATATGGGGCCGGCGCCCTACTCACTGAGCCACAGACGCCGCCCTGGATCAGTGATTCTTTCTAATGCTACAACCCTTTAATACAGTTCCTCATGTTGTAGTGACCCCCAACCATAAAATTATTTTCATTGCTACTTCATGAAGTAGGAACTGCATACATCAGGAAGGTTGAGAACCACTGATCTAGAGTTACTTGCTGGGTCTTCAGCAGCATGTCTACTGAGGATTGGGGAGGCAGGGTGTAGAGAAATACTAGGTGCTCACTTGATACCAAGGGGGGGAAAAACCCATTGCGATGGGTCTTGCAGATGGCTCCCAAAGAATGGGTGAAATCGCATTTTTATTAAAGCAGTTTTTCAGGCTTCCTTTGAAAGGCTTACCTTCTTCCTCTGCACTTGGTAATAAATAACCTCACGTATTTAAATTAGCAATGTTTAAAGCCATTTAAAAGTGCTTTAGAGACAGATCAAATTTTAATTTAAGTAAATAGTTGGAAATTTAAAATATATTATGTGGTGATTTTTCATTGTTCATTAATTTATTTTCCAAAGGGCTTTAAAAGCAAAATGTTTAGGCTTCTTGATGGATATACTTGAGGTTATAGGACACAGAGGAATACCGTTTCATGAAGCAAGGGTATATCATCAGTAGTGAGGGACATTCAGTTCTGTGTATCTTGTAATAAATAAGGACATCACATCTAGTTTAAAATGAACATCTACCCCACAGAAATCCCCAGACGGGACATATCTTACCTGTGGCTTCCACCATTCCTTCTAGGATGACCACAATTTCCAGTTCCTCTTTGGGCAGCTGGGCCTTGGAGATCTCCCAGAAAGGACTCTGTTGGTTAATTTCATGGCTAATGATCAGCGGTGACACCAGAAACAGACGGTCATCCCCTGTGTAATATCCTACGTTGATGTCTGTCTGGTTCAGGGGGATGAACTCCCCCTCTGAAGTCTGCTTGGATTTGATTAGCTTGGCTCTGATGGAGGCCTCCACGATGTGGGAATTCCTAAGGTCCCCCACCCGGAACATCAGGCACAGTTTCCCATCCCGCATGGAAATCACTGCATGGGTGGAAAAGACCAGGGTCTCTGCCCTCTTCTTAGGTTGAGATATTTTTACAAACATGCATCCCACCATGAATGCATTGACAATGGATCCCAACACAGATTGGATTAAGAGGAGAATAATTCCCTCCGGGCACTTGTCTGTGATGACCCGGTATCCATAACCGATGGTGGTTTCTGTCTCTATGGAGAATAAAAAAGCAGAGACAAACCCATTGAGGTTGGTAACACAGGGAGTCCATGAGGGGTCCTCTATGTGGTCCATGTCTCCTCGGATGTACGCAATTAACCACCAGATCATTCCAAAAAAGAGCCATGTCACTGTGTAAACCATGACGAAGATCAGCAGGTTGAATCTCCACTTTAGGTCCACTAGGGTGGTGAAGATGTCGGTTAGGTAGCGATAGGTCTCCCTCACGTTGCCGTGATGGACGTTGCACTTCCCATCTTTCCTCACGTATCTCTGGATTTTCCTTTTGGTCCGGTCTCGGCTGATGTGTCTTGGCAGATCGTCCCTGGCTTGCTTAGGCAACTTTGGCTGGTGAATGGCCACAGGGCTCTCCACATCCTGATCCATGGAGTCGCCCTCTAGGACATTAGCTGGTGGTTTGGAGAAAAGAAAAGAAAACTCAATGAAATGCTGGCTCTTTGAAAATAGTGGCAGTGCACACTTTGCATAGGATTGTAAGACCAAATGTCATTTGTGTAGCTACGGACAAAACAGACAAACCCATTTGCATTTGGTGCTTCCGGGTAGGCCTCTGATTGACTTAGACGTCTGTGTTTTTCAGTCTAGCTTGTGTAAGTACTCACCACCCTGCCTGCCAGGAAGGAGCTCATTGCTGAGAAATGGTCTCCCTGCCAGCAAGTTCTACTGAGTCAGCTCCTACAGAAGGATGCCTCCCCACTCGCTCTGAGATATTGTGGCATGGGAGAGGCAGGGAGCTCTGAATAAAGAAGATATCTTTGGATTTGGACAGTTTTGGTTCTACCACTTGGCAATTGAAGGCTCCCCTAAAATCTGTATGTAGAATCCTCAACCCCCAATGTGACTGCATTTGTTGATAGGGCCCTTAAGGAGATACTTAAGGAGATAATTAAAGGTTAAATGCAGTCATCAATATGGGTCCCTAAGCTAGCATGACTTCCTTTTAAGAGGAAGAGATGCCAGGGATGTGTGCACAGAGTGAGAAGGCGGCTGTCTGCAAGGCAAGGAGAGAGGCCTCACCAGAAATCAACCCTATGGAAACTGCAATCCTGGACTTCCAATCTCCAGAATTTTAAGTGCATTATTTAAGATCCCCAGATTGTAATATTCTGTTATGACAATCTGAACTGACTCACATCCAAATTTGTGAGCCTCAATTTTCTCATTATCAAAATGATCATGACACCCGACTCACAGGGTTGTCATAAGATTATATGACATGTGATTTATGCCCACATGAAACAGCTATGTAATAAATATTTCTTTGTAGTAAATTGTTCCTTTGTTAGTCCCTTCATATTAATTAATTAATTTTTTAAGAGGAAGAGATGCCAGGGATGTGTGCACAGGGCATTCATTTTGAACAAGCCCTTTACATTGTTGGTCAAATTTCAGGATTAAAAAAATAGTATTTCTGGTATCTGTTGGTAAGAATGCACACATTGTGCTCTGACAGTTGATTCATGGCTTTAAAAAGTGTGAATAAATGTCCTTTCGCTTTCTCTGTGTTTACATATTTGACTTCTGTCCCAACATTTAATATCTGTAGTTTTGGAGTGTGGTCATTTTCTTTCTTATGGCCTTCATGACTAATGTGTTGGTACCCCTCATTAGTTAACGATGCACCAGGAAAGCTGCCCTAAAATCTGAGTATGAAGGGAATTTTGGAACTGATTCTGCTATTAATGGCATGTAAACCTATTAAATTATTTGTTTTGCTGATAATTTTCAAGTTGTCTGAAAGTTTTACAAGAAGTTTCTTCCCCCAGGCTTCCATTCTCCGTCCTTTGACTTTGCCATGCATTTCATCTGTGTTTTCCCCTGGGTTAACGATGAAATGCAATCTGTTGAAAAAACTTTATTTATCTGAATAAGACTGGGTGGGGTGGCTTACACTTATAATCCCAGCACTTGAGGAGGCCAAGGCAGGAGGGTTGTGTGCTGCCAGGAATTTGAGACCAGCCTGGGCAACATAGCAAGACCCCATCTCTTAAAAAAAGAATTTATCTGAATGAGAAATAGTTGGGGGTGGGACTATCTACTTAACTGAGTGCCACCAACTTGACTTCTGGACTAACCTTGCCCGTGGTTGGTTAGTTGTCTTAAAAATCAATCCCATAGATGTGTTTTCATTATGTTTCAGCCCAAAGAAGAGACAGCATCTTGTCTGCAGAGCTTGCTCTTTGGTTTAGCAAGTTTGCCTATCAGATTATTGCTCTCAGTAGCCCTTCGTTTGAAGTCAGAAACTTTGCTTTTTCTGCCTTCTTAGGACAGATCCCAGGACAGGAGTTGAAGAAAGAGGTGCTGAGAGAGGTTGGCTGGGGCACAGAGGGAGGGCAGAGGTGATGTCCTGTTCACTGCCAGTACCCCTGCACAGCAGATGCTCTTAGCCTTTCGTGTCAAGTCTGACCTCTCACTGTTGCTTTTGCCTTGAGTGAATGTCTCTAAACATGAGTCCGTGTGGGGTGATGTCTGTGCTCAGACCCGCCTGGCTGGTGACACTTTGTCTGCAGAGCCTTGCAAAGGCACCACAGGCTTTGTGTATGTTGCTGCCTTGGCTGTGGGTAGGCTGTCTGACTGTGCAAAGCCACCCTGGGCCCTTGTCTTTCTGTGCCAAAGGGTGGCCACGGTGACACAGTCCTGGCATGTGTGGAGTGGGGGGTGTCTGTCTCGGTCAAGGCCCTAAATAGTGGATGTGCCCTTGTTGGGCCTTTACCCCTGCCCTGGGTCCCGAGTCAGTGCTTGAGCCATCATGTTGAGAAACGAGACAAAAATTACTGTTTGACCAGTTATATATTTTATCTCTGCTATCAAATTAAGCCTCATCTCTTAATTTTATGGACAGAAATAGATGACACCCAGAAGCAGACGGAAGAGTAACCAGGGGACTGGCTATGGGGCAAGCAGAGGGAGCTCAAAGGAAGTGAAGGCTGAGTGCTGGTCTGGGGTATTCCTGAGGAATTAGCCCACGGACATCCGAATGTTGGTGTTTGGTGTTAGAGGAAAAGTGTAAGTGCGTATGCTACTTCTGTGTATATTAAATTAAAAGCAAAAAGTTAGAAATGCAGAAAGCCAGGCATCTGGTAGTGAAGCCAGGGGTGCAGGCTAGGTGCACCCCCTGGAAAGTGGGGAGGCAAGGCTGGGCCTGCCTCATAGCAGCTGCAGGAGGAATAGGCCTGGGGCTGGGGGAACCAAAAAAGGGAATGAACTGTGAGGGAACTAGGAGATTAGAAGAGACTTCCTAGGCCCCTGGAAGGGCACAGTCGGCCCGGAGGAGAGTGTGGGGTGGGCAGGCTTTGTGGCAGTGGCAACAGGCGGGCCAGAGCCTCACATCTACATCCAGAGTAATGGCAGGGGAGGCTGGGAGAGGGGAAAGGGCCACTCCAGGTCTGAGTTGTGAGTAGTGCCTTGGCCTCCCCCATCCCTTCCACCGCCGGGGCCCTGGGGGATGCCGGAAGGGGAGATGCCGTCTAGCATTTCCTGGTTTCTTGGAATCCCAGGTGTGATTTGAGCAGGGACCTGACTGCATTGGCATTGGGGAAGTTGTGGATGTGGCAGGGAAAGTGGACATTTGCCCCGTTCCTGTACAGCCCAGGACACCAGTAGGATAGTAGGGGAGGAGCTGCCCTCTGCTCTGGCAGAATCACTCTAAGAAGTTAATAATTTACTTGACTTGAGAGCTGCATTTCTGGCTTTTGGCTTCGAGCAAATGTGAGCCAGTGTAAAGGTCAGGTTTGATTTTGCCTCTTTCTCTTTTGCTTCTTTCACTTTTAGACAAATGATCAATTTGCACAGAATGCAAGGTGCAAAATACATAGGTCACTAGGAGAGCTTTGAGACAGACTGTCTGATGGTCCATTATTTCACTTTCAAGAAAGGGAGGGGAGGGGAGGGGGAGGATGGGTGGAGGGAGGGCAATTGGTGGGATCACACCTACCGTGCATCTTAGCAGGGTACTGGTGAAACTTATTAAATGTAGAGTATCAATGTCTTTATATAGTGATTAAGAAAATGCTATGAAGGCTATCTCTCACAGTACGATCAAAATGTTTCTGATTGTATATGAAGCACATTCTGCCCTATGA
>CAUYRH010138622.1:0-13639 GCA_963574655.1 Perodicticus potto | reverse complement strand
AGGAACAGGAGTGTAACGGTGAGTGCTTATCTATCCATAATTGAATTCTCTCCCACTACCTGTAGCTTTGTTTTTTTGTTTTTTATTTTCTTTAAATCAATTGTGTCGTACCCCGGGGGGGTGGGGGGGGGGAATAATGTAATGAAGAATAATAAAATGCATATATTTAGTTTTAAGTAATGAAGCAAATAAAAATATAGACCCCCAAAAAATTATTTTACAACAACAACAACAAAAAAAAATGTCCCTTTCTGAACAAGTGAACCTGTTAATATAAATTCAATGGCAAAATTTTAAATTAAAGAAATTTAAGTGGATTAAAATCTCATGAGTATGAAGATGAGTTGACTTAAATACACTCTTCATTTTCTTTCTTTTTTTTTTTAAATACATGTATTTTATTATTCTTCATTACATTATTTCCCCCCACCCACCCCTCCATGGTAAGACAGAATTGATTTACAGAAAAGAATACAGAAAACACCAAAGCTCCTGGTAGAGGGAGAGATTTCAAGTAGGGAGAGAGATGCTCTCTCCGTTCCTCTCCTGGTCTTTCCCCCGTCTCCTTCTCTAGGCCTCTAGCCTCCGGGTATATATAGGTGTATGGGTTCCCTGGCCAGGAAACGAATGAATACATTCCCTTCCACCCGGGGCAAGGTGAATGAGTGTATCAATGAATGGACACAGTCCATCCATGGAATTCAGGCCTAGGAAATTCACAAGAAACTGACCTAGGCATAGGAAATGAGGGCTCCACATTTAGTCCCAAGTGTAAAGTGAAGGAGACACCAAGGCACAGGTGTCTCCTCAGCAGTTGTCCAGCCTTTTTGGCTATTGAAGCCTCTGGTGGGCGCTGTAGGTCCCCCTCCTTGCCTGTCATCCAGCCCACTGGCTCTTCAGCTGGCTGCCGCAGCACCAACACCACCAAGGAGGAGGCGGCAGGTCCGCCGGCTCCACTGAGCTGGCTAGGGTGCCAGATGTCCTGTATCAATTCCCCCTCTCCGAGTAGAAACCCCAACTGCTGTTAGGGAAAAGGGGTGAAGGCTCGATCTAACTGCTTCCTGCTGGTTCGGGCAATGATAGAAGGGGGCAGTTAGGGTTTCTCCAGAGGGAGACACTCTTCATTTTCTTTCACATCCTACTTAGTATAAATTCTGGGAAGCCACAAAATGTAAAAAAAGAAAAGAAAAGATATTTTAAACAAAAGATGGCCTAAATTTCAGGAATAAGAATTTTGAAAGTTTTGGTTGGTTGATCCTAAACACACCCTTTAATTTACAGTATAACAGTTGCGCATGATGGCTTACACCTGTAATCTCCACATTTTAGAGAATGCGGGAGAATCACTTGAGGCCAGGAGTTCAAGAACAGGCCAGGTAACAGAGTTAGGACCTATCTCTGCAAAAAATCAGAAAAACAAGCTGGGCATGGTGGCAAACTCAAGTAGTCCCAGGTACATAGGAGGCCAAGGCTTAGGGGCATTGCTTGAGCCCAGAAGTTTAAGACTACAGTGAGCCGCTCTAGCTTGGATGCCAGAGTGAAAGCCTTTCTCTAAAAATGAAAAACAAACAAATAAACAAAGAATAAAACAATGAATTCTATAATGATAGGCTGAAGATCTAGGGAAGAAAAGTGTATTCATTCTCTTTTGTAAATAATTGATACAAAACTAGGGAAGATGACTTGTTTATTCTTCACTGCACTTAAATTAAGAAATGGTTTATCTTTACTTTTATAACTTTCATTTGGGCTATTACGCCTAGATCATCATAAATTAAAGAACCCGAGTTAGTTGTCCTGAGTTCTAAATTTTTCACTATTGGCATCTAGAAACTAATAAGCAATATGAACAACTCCAAAAGAATTCAATTTGCTTGTCAATGATCTATTTACCCATCTGTTTCAATAAATATTTCAAGTCCTTTTTTTCAGCTGAACTCTAAAGACTTCCATTCAGTTCAATTTTTTTTAAAAAAAACAATCTCACGGATCTTTTGGACCAAAAATCCATATAACTTTTTGTGATTGTGTGTTTCCTGAAAACATCATTTTAGAATCATAAATACTTATAATTAAGCAGACTTCAGTGACCTACTGATTGGTTTTATTTTACTTTTTTAGAATTTTACACTGAAGAAGGAAAGTTTAAGTGATTTTCCCCAAACTACATGTCCATGCTAGTCAGCACTTAGAACAAGCCCTTTGACTCTTCCCATCACTCCACAGAATCTGCATCAAGTGTCTGAATTTCTCAGGCAATATTTCTTTCAATTTTCTCCCCTTTTGTTTTCTTTAAACTTTTCTACATCACCTTGTGTATGGAGACAATGCTTTGGCTCTGGTTTAACTCAAACTGCAATGATTCTTTTTTTCTTTTTTTTTGGTAGCTGTTAAAAAAGAATAAATCTTCTATTTGTTTTAACAGTCGGGTGTATTCCTCTAGCTCTTGCAGAAGCAGCCTTTGCCATCCTCTTTTTCTTCAATGAAAAGATAGTCAAGCCAGGCCAAATATTTTAATACCTTCCCCTACATACACATTCCCCTCACCTTACACACACACACAGGGGCAGCTGAATCAATTGTTAGAAAGCAATACAATAAAAGAGACAAAGGCGGCCTACTGCAAAGCCCATTAAAAGTATTATTGCATCACCAATTTCACACTCCTGAACTCTGGTTGATCCTGGTCTAACATCCTCCTGTTACCATTTCTTGGTGTCCCAGCTCCAACTGGACATTGGATACGAAGCATGAGAATGTCCATTAAGGACACTGGGCCTGTAATCAGATACTAAGACAATATTATCTCAGAATGAGCACAGGGTATCATTTTCGTGCTCTTCTTAAGTATTCATAGCTAAATGATTTATGGGCACACAAATGGATATAATGTCCCATAATATATAACAGGACTAATATTTAATGTGTTTCTTTTTTACTTTGTTTGAATAAAATCCCCCAAAATACTTTTAGCAAATGATCATTAATTATGTGCATTGTCAAATGCTCTTGGGTCCTAATAAGCAGGCCTCAGAATTTACAGTCCCCAGCTTTCAGCCAATGCCCATAAATTCGAAATGGGTGACGGTACTCAATAAAATAGCCTCATCACCGGCAAGGAAGCCTCAAATGGTTCACTTTTAGACATGCCACAGATTTTTTCCCCCTAATATCTATAACACAAGTAGAAAATATCCTTTCTGAATATTATTCTGAGAAACCTTTCAGACCATCAGAAGCTATTTTGTAACAGGACTCTATGACCCACAAGGGCTAAATTTGGACTTAAGCCTGTGGATTTTATCAGCTGCATCTTGGATAGATGGACTACCTAGGACAGAAGTGAAAACCACAGTGGCTTCTTGGGGAATATTTATCACCAAATGTATTCCCCCCCCCCAAAAAATGGGGAAAAATTAAAGAAAAAAATTGTTTAAATAGAGTTGTGACTTCATGGTCAATTTACTTAATCTTCAATGTCTTTGGAAATCCATTATGCACTTGGGATGTCAGAGGGGTCTACAAATTACCAAGTTGTTTGAAGTTTGCTGCTTTCTGAAGTGGATTCGGTCATTTATTTTCATAGAAATGTTATTTCTTCAACTTATAAAGTATGTAATAGCAAGGTCTTTTGAGACAGCTGTCTGAATAGAAAATGATTATCCACATTTCTAAAGAAAGGTGACTTGTTCTTTATATGAAGTCCTCTAAGGGGCATTTACCACTTTAAGAATAAGAAAATTTTTGAAGCCTGCAAGAAGTGTCCGTGCAAAGAAGAGAAATGCAGAGAGAATAAATGGAGGGATGTGCTACTTTGACCTGAGGTAAGAGGGGCAAAGGCAGTGTACTTAGTTTTGAGATACTTTTTGTCCAAAACTCTCCAAATATTTTAGATCAAAAAAGAACAATGTACGTTAAGTAAAATAAGCCAAACACAGAAAGAGAAATATTCCATATTCTTAGTCATATGTGGGAGCTAAAAAAGGTGAGTCTCTTTAAAATAGAGAATGGCTACCAGAGGTGGGGGGAAGACATGAAGAGAAGTTGATTAATGGGTACAAATACATAGCTTGATAGAAGAAATAAGATCTAGTATGAGATGGATCAGTAGCATAATCATAGTTTACAATAATCTATTTTACATTTCAAAATAGCTAGCGAAAAAGAATTCAAATGGCTCTAGAACAAAGAAAAGACAAATATGTAAGGTGATGGATATCCCAAATACACTGATTTGATCTTTACAAATTGTATGAATGTTTAAAATTATCACATGTACCACAAAACTATGTACATTATCATGTATCAATAAAAAATGAATGAAAATACCAAAAAACAGCGATGTATGAAGATATTATTTTCTTATTTTTTGAATACCAGACTTGAATGTAAAGAAATTTAGGTTCTTCAGTTCTCAATAGAATTAATAATTATAATAATTAATAATAAGAGTATGATAAACTAAATACTAGGGTAAAGGACAAGTCATGTCAAGATTTTTTTTTCTTTCTAAAAAAATCTGCCCTTTAAATGTTTAAAGTGCTCAACTCAGAATAGGAAATTGAATACATTCCCCTGCCATGAGTAGGTTGGGAAACTAACAAAACAACAAATGAACTCTGCCACTAGAGGTTTGGTCTAAATGGTAGACTTCTATTCAGTCTCCAACTAAAACCAAAACAAAAAGCAACAATACAATGAAAGGGGAAACATGAAATGCAGCAAAACGGCAAATTAACAAAAATAAAGGAGGAGAGGAAACACTACCTGCCAAAAAGGTTAAAGAAGATAAATAGGATTAAGAGAAACAAAGTTAACACCCCCAAATCCAAATGCAACAATCTTCTGTTGGGGAAATGACACCCATGGGCAAAGAACCCAGATGTCTTGATTCTCTGGCCAGTGCTTTTACCATATATAAAGTCTAAGCCTTTGTAGAGCCACAGTTGTACTACGAACCACAAATAATCTTGGTCCTTATGTCAAGAGTGACAAATTTGGGCTGGGACCCAGCCTTCCGGCTTCTTTCCTGAAAACCGGCTTTTTCTGGGTTTGTCCATATAGTGTTTTATAAACTGGTATCAACTTCATCCCCAAAGAAGAAACTCCTAGCCCTGAAACAGTGGGCGCTCACCCAACCTACAGGTCATGCTTCGTGCATATTTGCTTCCAGGACAGTAGTAAGCCTCCTCAGCATGACAAAGAAGGACATCATGAAAGAAGACTGCTCTGATCTCTAGGACAGGCAAGCCCCTTTCCTAGAGCGGGCAGGGCTGTATCACCACGGCTTCCCTTCACCTTCTGCTAATCTATCTTTATCCAATACTCCCTTTCATTTTTCTTAGTAGTGACCACAAAATAAGGAGTTTCTCAGTTTCTTGAAATTCCACCTATGGTTCAGCCTTCTTTGTACCAATTCAGGACAACTCGTGGGTCTTTTAAGGAACCTGGTTTTAGAGTCTTAGATTGAGTCCTGTTGGTGTTATTTGTCTGCATTATTGTTTTAACATCTTGCTTGGTTTTAAAGGGATCCTGCTAAAGTTATTTCCCACAGTAAGCCTTAAGGCAATGTCACCTTTTTTTCCAGTATTTTTGTTTCTAAACTCTTTGATGGGAGAAGTTATTTATTTGGGTTTGAGGTTGTACTTTCGGAATGGGAAAAGGGGTTACTGGGGTCAGATGTCCCCATTAGGGAAGGAATTGTAACATTAAACAAGAGCACTGGAGCAGGATTTATTATTGTCTGAGTGATTCACCCTTCAGGAAGGAAATATTTGCCTCTCCTGAGTAAAGAAATTGTTTCACAATGTTCATAATTGAAACTAAAGCCAAGAAACATGACTAAAACTAGACACCTCTGAATTTAGATATCCAAAGTAAAATTTTTCTACTGATTTTTATACATTCACAATCAAGCAGTATGTTGGAGTTTGGATTAAAGAGGGCATAAATAACTATTGAAAGAAAAGTAACTACTAATAATTATGAAGGTAAGAAAGGTGTTTAGAAATCAGGGTTTATCTAAGTACCCGTGAAGCAGAGAAGTCCTTTTGGTATAAGTTGCTCAAATAGTGATATCTTCCTGGAGAGCTTGAAAATATTAATTTGTTTAGAAGGATAAGATCAGAATGATAATTCAATCCTTATCACATATACCCTTAAAGTAGCAACTCATGAACAAAAGCATCCCAATATTTTGGCAAGTAGTCACATCTGGAAATTTCATTAACCCACAAGTTTTTCATCTGGAAATGGATCCAGATGTTTTAGGAAAAATTGTATTGGATCTGAAAGAATCTGGATCGTTTTTGGCAAAGTGCTAGTTTATGTGATATCAGACCCTTTAGCTCCATCTACATGAAAGGGTCCAGATTTTGTTTCTATGTGATTTAGACCCAAAAGAAAGGAAAATGCTTTTGTTTATAATGTGTGTGCCCCATTCTGATGGGTCTGGAGATTGTGCCTCTGCTGGCTTCTACAGACCACCCATAAAAAGAAAAGAAAAATGACCATCCCTAGACTTTAATGCAGAGCGTAAACTTTTACTACTTTATTAGATACTATGTCCTCACAAAAATTGGCTATTCCCATTGAGCTAAACTAAAAGAAACTTAGATGAATCAGAAAGAGCCAACAAAGCGATCTACCACATCTCCCTTCCCACTTTTGAAACAGATTATATTTATAACAACTCCAACCAATGAAATATACAACACTTTTAAAGTGCCCTAGAGAAGCAGATAGTATAATCCTTATCGTTAGTCCTGTCTAGTCCTTACAATATCTTCAATGAAAAGGAACTTGTGTTTATTTGGAGTTATTGGGCATTAGCAACCCACCTTCCTCATTCTGTGGTTTATAGGAGATCAGGGAGGCAAGGGAAGTAGTTGTGATGCTTACTCCTGCATTTCCTGATCTTCAGGGCCATCTGGTACTGCAGTCCAGGGCGTAGGGCAGTAGTGGCTGGCACCAAGTAAATCTAATCCCATTGATAACCTAATGTCCCTGCCACTTTTATTGATTAAGCCTCCACACTCAAGTCAGGCTGTCCCTCTTATAAGCTGTGCAACTTGGGCAAATCGTGCAATCGTTCAGTTCCTTTACCTGAAAAATGGGGGTTATCATAGTATAGACTCAATAGGTTGCTTTTAGAAGCAAATGATGATTATTTATATAAAGGGTTTACCATAGTAAGTACTCAAAAATTGTTAACTATAATCATGTGTGCAGAAAACTACCACCACTAATTCTTTTTCCCGTCCTACCCTTTGCTCCCTAGACTGGACCTTCTTACTCAGATCTTCAGATCCTTGGCCATAAAACAGAGATTCCCCATAAAAAACAATTTCAGAGCAAATGATACTGTCCTAGAACAAAGCCATCAGAACCTTGGGAAGGCCCTTTACCCACCCATTTAAGGATATCATATTATACTTCATATTCTCTAGTTTTCAGAGTAACTCTGTGATATGTAAAGGATCGATGTGATTATTCCTATCTTACCCGTGAGGCAACTTTAACTCATAAGAAGTCAATAATTCATGAAAAGCCACACAAAATAATGGGTCTTCCATGGTGATTTCATGTCTTCAAGCCCATACCTTCTCCCATCACCTCCCAGTGCCTTGGAATCATACCAGGAAATCCTGGTCTCACATTAACTTGGAGCTCTGAGGAGGAGCTCCCAGAGAGACATGAGTGTGAGAAAGGGGTGGCCTCCATGTACCCAGAGGAGCCCAGTGTCACTCAGAAGATCTTTCTCTCTCCACCCCCAAAAGGAAAACATGCTCTTTCTAACTTAACCTTTCCTCAGCACATGCTAAAAACCCACATTTCTTGGCCTTTCCTCCTGTGGGAAATATAGCCCGATAGTAGTCATCCCCGATTTCGAGTATTCATAAAAATCACTTCCTGAAATTTGACTCGTGAGTCAAGAACTGGGGCCAAAAGTTTGCATACCTAATTAACACTCAGCAGATACCGATGTATGTGGACTTATTTCCCTACTTGAACAGGGGATGCTCAGGCTCTAGGACATTATCAATTCTCTACTCTTCGTTTCTCTTGGTAGTAACTTCACTTTAATCCCCTTGCCCTGATTCTGCACCCACTAGAGATTTTTTTTTCACATTAAATTTGCTGATCATGTAATATGTGTAGGCAGCAAACATCTGTATTATGTAGATCACTTTTCTGAAATATAGCAAGTCTGACAGTGTCATAAAAGAAAATTAAAGTAGTCTGACAGGATGTAAGCTGCCATCAGTTACTTCATAAGGTGATGTTCAACCAGATGCATTATCTGTACAGAACATTAGATGGATCCTAAATTATTACTATTAATAAAGGGAAACGTTATTTTATTATTTCATAGATACATGACCATGATGATACAGAACAGAAGATAGTAACAGACTTTGTTCCTTTACAGCATTATAGAATTAGAGGAAAAATTAATTCATTTTGCATCTATAATCCTCTCTACTTCAAATGTGTCTGGTTACAACCTTAACCATTGTACCTATCTTTGCAGTATTGATTTTCATAAGCTTTCCTCTGAGTATCTCAAAGTGATTCATATGCTTGGAAGCCTTATAGGAAATTAAGTCTAATCTAAAATACAAGTCCCTATAAGTCTGTGTGCATATTATTGTGAGTGTATATATTTGTATTTGTATGAGTTCATATATTAATTATGCTGTAGCCTTAAAACAGCATTAAAATATAATCATAAAAATATCTGGGAAGATTTTTATGATGCCATCTTCTATGTGAAAAATAGATCAAATTTCTAATAATACAGCACACAATTTCTGATAACAATGTATCCATATACATGTGTACATACATATGAGCAGTAGCGTGTAGGTAATGTTTAACTCACTCTTTGAGGGGAGAGACAGTACTTTATAGCATTTGCCAATTTCCATGGTGTAAACGCTCACACTGTAACTGATTTAAAGCTACCAATGGGACTAAACATGCACAATTGGCTTTCCTGAACCAGCAGGAGCTGGCTCGAGTATCCCACTGCTATATATCTCTCAAATTCTCTTTATCAAAAGGAGGATTTTTAATAATAAAGAGGATTTAACTAACTGCCCTCAAAGATGTTTTACCATTTAACATTGTGTTGTCTCTATTTACATTTATACACTATAATTAATTGATATAGCTTGAGTAAGAAAGTAGGTGGTCCACATTGCCTTTAATCCTATTGAAACTAAAAAGTCTATCAAAGCAAAGATTTCAAGGCCACTACACAAATCTAGGGCTTTGAAGTCCACTGCTTCTTTCAGGGTTTTTAATCCCATGTGCTTGTAGAAATGGATTTTCAACTGGCCTATTTACCATTGCAATCACTTCTTCTCATATGACCTGCGTATTTTCCTGTGTGCATCTGTTTCCTTTAAAATGATTTCCATTGTTTTAGATGTGAAAATAAGAAATCTTATTCTTTACCCTACCAAAAAGAAAAGGGGCACAAAAGTTAATTGTATCTGAACTGAAGTATAACTGTGGCCCTATTAAAGAGGTGTAGTTATGGGCTATTGATCGCAATGCACAGGAAAAGCTTGTCATGTAAGGTCAAGAGGTTAATGTAATTACAAGAATGGGCAGCAGGATCAGCTGTAGCCCAGAAGTGGCGAATAACTAAAAGCTGCTTTAGAGACACATAATGTTGTCAAAGCATAAATAATTCATCCCAGCATTTGAGAAGAAATTACTCCTCTGTTCCAGCATATTATTCAGCCATTAAAATCTTGCCTTCTAAAGACTTCTGATGTAGTCATATTTTCAGTTCTAAGTCATTCTGAGGCATGCCACCTTCATTAAGCCTTATACTATGCAGTTCTCAAAGTATTAGAGAGGATGTGGAATAGATCCACAATTTGTTTAATAATCACAATATGGTTCAGAGAAGAGAAAAGAAGCTGGGAAGATTTATGCTACATCTAGTAGCCAAGTAGGGATAGAGATTAGGCAACATTGAAAATACAATTCTTAATTCTTGAGCTGGGCCAAGTTCTATTCACAACAGTTCCTTGCTGGCACCAAGTCCTTGCTGATATGATCACTGAAGAATTTCCCTAGTGCCAAAGAAAGAAGAGGCATGGGAAGTAGTGGCAAATCTCACTAGCCTTCTTGTCAGTATTCTCACGTGAACTGTTCACTACCTCTTATAAAACTATTCTGACAATGTGGTTTGGAATGGAATTTGCTTTTCTTTTTTTGTTGTTGTTATTGTTTTTCCTTCGATCTGTGCATTTAGTAACAAAGCTTTGCCTATCTGTGGCAAATTGATAGCTGCAGGCCCCTCATAATCAATAACCACCTGCTATCTCTACAGTGGTCACAACTATCATTTAGATTATGTCGTAAACAGCACGTACAAACAGTGCATAAAACAACGGACATAAGAATGAGCAAACACATGAAATCATATAATTAAAAGTAACCTCAGAGGGATAAATGTGGTTTTCTGTTTTTCCCCAAATCTATGCCTTACCCTTTGTGCACTGAACCATGCCCCACAAGGTGAGGCCAGAATCCTTGACCCTCTGTCTTTCTTTGGAGATCAGCCAGTGAGAGACCCCAGTAGCTAATCTGAGAGCAGGAAGAAAGAGGGTGTATTTTGCCTGCACCTTGTCTGTTGAGATTTAGGTCTGCAGGTGGCTATGGCCTCTATAGCTCCTTCCCTAGGCCTTGCTTCCTGGTTTCTGACCTTCAGAGACATTTTAGACCCCTTGTTCTTGTGGATCTGTCAGACCCTAGCACCAGTGCAAGTCTCTGTGTGTTTCAGGACCATAGATTGGCTCTTGGTCATTAGTTCTTTTATCAAAAGCCTTCAAAATTCTCACATCAATGTACTGCTCATTGTTTCCCCAAGGATCCTCACACAGACATACAGCTAGGCAAGGAGCAGGAGAACAACTCCCTGCTAGCATATTCTCTAGGAGAGATTCCTTGTCATCAGCTTTTAATTTACTTAAACTATGCATCATGACAATGGCTAAAATTAAGATTTGAAAAAAAAAATTTGAGAAAAAGTACTGAAAAGCAAGACTCTGGAAATTTCAGTCCAATGATCAGAGAAGGATGGTCTCTCTTTCCTATTCTATGTCAGACCACCAATCACTTAGTTGTCCCCCAACCACACCTAAGGGGACCCTGATATCAGACCACTGAACTCCCTAAACAGAACAAGACCATTAAATGCCAGGAAGCCCTCACTGTCTGGGAAAAACAACTGCTTCTGGCCTGCTTCTGTTTGAGCCCCGTCAGTGAGTGGCAATTCATTGTGGATTTCAACTCATTATATACTTTGACTATAATGTATTTCAACCAGGGTTGAAAGAATTTTCTGCTTTTAAACTAAAAAAAAGTCCCTCTGGATTGTTCCCAGTTTAGGATTTGGGAATGAAATGAACTTACATAAGCTTTGTGATAAGGAAATAATATAAGGTATTTATCCAAAATGTCTGAGATATTTCCATTCATAGAGCTAACCAGCGGGGCTACAATAGCCTGTGCAGGGGTAATATATCACTGTAGTGCACCTCAAATTCTGAGTAGACTCTCCACAGTACTAGCAGATACTTCCATTTAGCATCAACACCTATAAGTCACTCCTGATTTCATTCTTTCCTTACCTCCACACTCAATCCATTAACTTGTGTCATTTTCATCTCAAGAATATATCCCAAATCTATTTCTCTCTATCGTCATTAATACCTTGGACAATCTACAATCATCTTCCACCTGAATTAATATTAATGAAATAACCTCACTGATTTCCTTTTCTTGGTACACAGACCAGCTAGTTTGATATTTCTAAAGTGTACAACAGATAACATCACACGCTCCCCCTGCCAAACCTTCCGTAGCGCCCTTGATCTCCCAGGCCCCAAGGTGCTATGGACTTGCCACTTCCTGTCCTCACCCCACCTTCCTCATGGTGCCTGAGGCTCCCTGACCTTTCTAAGCCCCCAGCACACCTTCTTCCCACCTGCTGGTCCTCTTATTCTTCCACCTGGCACACTCTGCCTCTTGTCTTTATTCGGCTGCCTTGGTTTTTTCTTTCAAATCTCAGTTCCAATACTAGCCGTCCCAAGAGCCCTTCCTGCCCACAGTCTTTAATGCCCAACCCTCCACTTGTTTCTGCCCAATCTGACAACGCACTTTTCTTTTAGGTCTTACCACTGTCTGAACTATATCATTTATTTCTTTATTTCTGCCTTTCCGTCTTCTCAAGTTAAATGTGAGCTCTGCGAGATCAGGAATCATATCTGTAGTATTCAGTCCTTTCTCCCCAGTCCTTACCGGACTGACAACAGGGACTTAGCCTTTATTGAATTCGAGTCAACCAGTCTGCTGGAAAAGAGTAGAGTGGGACAAAAAGGCACGGCTTCCAGCTTGTTGTTTTCTACCAGACACTGTCACTTATCTATTTGACTTGCATTCAAATTATTTTACCCCTTCCTGGTACATGTTAACTAAACCAAAGCCTGCTCTGTTCAGTGTTGGAAAACACTAGGACATAGGTGATATAAAATAGCTCTGATTTTAAATGAAGTCTTCTTGAATGATTTTTAAAACCTTGGTTCTCAATCACAGTGTCCACCTACTAGTCAAGTAAAGAACATGGGATTTTAAAAAGGCAGAAGCAGGGCGAAATGGAGAAGTGAAGAGAACAAAAGGAATCCAAGTTCTTTTAAGGATTAGCAAGTCCTTCCCACACTAGGCCACTGGGGAGCTGGGGAGAAGCTATGAGGCGGTTCCCCCTCTCTTTCTAAAAACATCAAAATCAAAAAAACTATTGCACAACATTTTCTGATTCCGCTTTCTCTTTTAACAAACTTTGGCACATCGGCCAATATGGAAAGTTTGCAGAAATGTGATCTCGGAATTGAAGATTTCTGTGGGACTGTTTTCTAGACCTTGAGTGAGTTGTGTAACCTCCTTGAGGCTCATTGTTATCTGAGAACCAGGAAGATGCTCATACTTCCTGTCCCTGAACAAGGCTGAGGCGAGTCAGCGGACCCCGTGTCTGGTGTGAGTGCTTCAGGACACGTCACTAGATGCACAGATGCTCACTGTTACAGTCAGTACTGTGTGAGGGAGATGGTAGGATGACTTACAGAGGCATGTGGTGGAAACCTGCATGAAACAGAGCAGGATATGCAGAGAATACTCCCAAGTGCTAAATATTTAGAGAGAAAATGGGGCGAACAGCACACCTGTGTGGAAGGCAAGGAGCTGGGAGAGCAGGTCTAGCACAGTGATTTTCAACCCGTGGGCCATGCCTCACTGCAGTGCCAAGAGAGAATCTTGGGTGTGCCATGAAAATTTTTAAAGCTCATTAATGAAACTATTTTCTTTACTTTTTTTTATTTACTGAATCATAACTGTACATTAATGCATTTATGGGTACAATGTGCTGATTTCATATACAATTTGGAATACCTACATCAAACTGGTTAACATAGTCTTCACCTCACTTAATGAAATTCTTTTCTTTTTTTTTTTTAGACAGAGCCTCAAGCTTTCACCCTAGACAGAGTGCTGTGGCATCACAGCTCACAGCAACCTCCAATTCCTGGGCTCAAGCGAGTCTTCTGCCTCCGCCTCCCAAGTA
>CAUYRH010138616.1:0-97224 GCA_963574655.1 Perodicticus potto | reverse complement strand
AAAAAAAAAAAGGAAAGAAAATAGTGACTAATTCTCACATAAATTGGATACAATTTTGACCAAAGTACATTACTTAAAGAATAATTTTTAATTCAACTTGTTAAAATGTTGTTTAGGATATTGCATCCTCACTTATAAGTGAAATATGTTTGTAATTTCCCTTTATAACAATATATTTTCTCCAATTTCAATATCAGGTATATCCAGATCAAGTAGAATGATTTCAAAATATTTCTTCTTTTTCTATTGTCTATAAGATTTGGCATGATCTGTTTTTTGAAACTCTCCTTTATTTTTATTTATATAATATTAGTTGTCTTTTTTTTGAGACTTTGAAAAAAAATAAGAAGTTAACTGTGAGTTCATACTGAGCCTCAGAGTCAAAGTGCTCTATAATGTCTTATTTGACAATGTGAGCGTTACTTTCTTGGCATTATTATTACTAATATTGCTTAATATTTCCATGCACTAATCGTCTGTTTTCTTTTCTGAATGTGTTTATCTTCATTCATTCTTTACGTGGTTTTTGTTTCTAGTCCTTATCTTACACATTTTTATTGTTATTAAATTTTAAGCCTTTTAAATTCTGTGAAGGCAAAAAGTGGAAACCTAATTAACACATGTATATGTAAAAATAAAAATTAAAAAAAAAAAGAAAAGAATTGAGGCAGCAGCAGGGAGCCAGGGGTGCGGAGAGAAGAAAGAGAGAAGGAGAGGGAAGGAGAGAGGGGGAGGAGCCTTTGAACAGTGAGCAGTTGTAGCCACACTTTGTCTCTGGCAACATGCAGGATGACGAAGTTCCATTCTCTGTAGAAGATAATTGGCTGAAATGCATTCTGAGTTTTCATCGCAAGGAATTTATAGTTTGAAGAATAATGCGATGGAATGTATTTAGCCATGTTTTTTGGAATAACCATGATAATATTTTATAACAATAAAATACTCTTTAGTTCTGCTACAAGTGCACGAATTAGTTGTCCCCCCCCAACACACACTATCGTCTTTTCTTCTATATATATTATCTTAGGTTCTGAGGAAGGAAATTTCCAGGATTATGTTTTTCTCATTAATGAAACTAAGATTTGGGGGATGGCTCTGAGTAAATGCGTTTTGAGCACGTTTTCCATTATCTAACTAAAGAATTGCTTGTATTATCTCTTTGGGATATTTTCACTGTGCAGACCTCCCATTTGATTGGCTGCTTAGCCAACTTCTTGTCAGCTTCATAACCATGATTTTGTTTGGGCTTTCACAGATAGGAAGGGACACTTCTGAGAAGTGTCCCCTTGGGGAGCAATTAGCCAATTTGAGAATAGTGGTAAAACCACTGCACTTTGTCCGAAGGCTGCGTGGACCAGGGCTAGGAAACACCCCCTAGAAAGTTATGTTCATCCTCACATGCCTTCCCAGACACCATTCTTATGCAGAGTGTCTTTCTGAAGAAGCTGTTTTTTGGAGTCTTTCCCTTCTGAGCTACAGTTGTGATCCACAGCTGAGATATCTCCGACCTCCTCCCTGGGTCAGATTTCTGCAACTGCTGAAACAAATGACCACAAACTGTGTGGCCTGGAAAACAGAAGTTTATCCTCTCACAGTGCTGGAGATCGGAAGTCTGAAATCAAGGTGTCAGAAGGGCTAACACCTGCCAAAGGATCTGGGGAAGAATTCTCCCTCCCTCGCCTCTTCCGAATTCTGGAGGCTTCTGGCATTCCTTGGCTCGTAGAGTGATAATTTCAGTCTCAGCCCCTGTCTCTGTGTGGTCGTCTTCTCTGCCTCTGCCAGTGTCTAAATCTTTTCCTCCTTTATTCTATAAAGATACTAATCATTGGATTTAGGGCCCCTCCCCTAAATTCAGGATGATATCTCCAAGCCCTTAACTAGTTACATTGGAAAGATCCTATTTCCAAATAAAGCGACATCCTTTTGTTCTGGGTAGACACAGATACTGGGAGGACATTATTCAGCTCATGATAGCCCCTTAGTGTAAATCAAACTTTCCTCCACCACAGGCATTTATCCAGAAAAGAATTTCTCCACCATGTGCGCTGAGTGATGCTTATTACTATGGTCTGAATGTTTATGCCCTCCCATATATATATTTTGAAAACTGGCCCCCAAGTTAATGATACTACAAAGTATAGGGTCTTTGGAAGGCCATTGGGTCACAGGGTGGAGTCCTCGCAGAGAGCTTGCTCAGGGCCCCCCACCCCACCTAAGGACACAGGGAGCAGGTGTAATATAGTGAGCAGAAGAGAGGCTCTCGCCAGACATGGACTTTGCTGGTACCTTGATCTTGGACTGCCCATCTTCCAGAACCTTCAGATACACATTTCTGTTTGTATAAGCTACTCAGTCTATGTTATTTGTATGTCATCCTGAATGGACTAAGACAGGTCCGTCAAAGTTGATTTAGACACAGTGCAGAAAAGAGTAAGCCGTAGGTTTGTACACAGAGTGCAGTCAAGGCCCTGATGGAGATATGACTCCTGGGCTGTGCAGTGAGGAAGCCGAGTGACCTCTTCCTGGGGAATTGAGAAGGTGGGTGAGGGAGGTGCTGAGAGGTCAGAGGTTTGCTTTTGGAGAAGGGAAAAGATTTCCTGTTCAAATGGAAGCACAGCCTGGCATCCTAGGAATAATAGGATTAAAGGAACAAGTAGAGAAATAATCTTAATTTGTATGCTAATCAAGCCTCAGTTGGAATTGTTTTAAGGGGAGCCATCTTGTCATATAAAAATAAGGTATTTTATTAGCAAATATCAAAATTTAATAAAGAAATATCAGTGTTTTTCGTATGTTAGACATTGTTATTATTTTAATATCTGCTGTGCATGTTCATATTTATCTTGAGAATGTATGGGGTAGGGCTAAATTATCAAAGTCTTTCAAACAGTATGGCCAGGTATGTGACCTGAGGAAGCTGTCATGAACCTAATTGATCATGAAGCATCAGTAACTATCAGTTATTGATTTGAGTGACCCAGGGCCCAGCCCCTGAGCCTGTAACTATTTGTTCAGCATATCCATTGGCTTATTCATTCTCTCAACGCAGTACTTACACTGGCGACATAACATGACAAGAGAAGCTCTCTTGTATTTAATGAAATAATCTAGGTCGCTGTCATTTTATTTCTCTCTGTATGCTGCTTATAGCTTCTGGTTGAATGCAAGGATTTTGTTTTCATGCTTCAAATTGGCTATCCTGAGGAAAATACTTTTAGTGAGAATATATGATATTATTTGTTCAATGTAGGCAGTAGATTTGGAAAATATTCAAGAGACCATGCCTGATGCCTACTATGGGTCAAAGACTCTTGGCAGCAAAAAGAGACAGCATTACGGGGCCCATGTCACATTTAACAGCAGTTCCCAGTGTTGGACATAGAAAGAGCTTTTCTTTGGTTTCTATGTCTTGAAAGAACTCCAGCTTTTAATTCCTTTGTCATTAATCACAGTGCTGAGCCCATAACAAAATTACACAACATCTATTTTAGTCAAGAGTCTTTGGGAAGAAAATGGCAGAACCCCAATTCAAACAACCAGAAACCAACAAATGGAATCTGTTTCTGAGTAAACTATGTATTCTTGTGTATTTTTAAAGACTTCACATAGACAATCTGAGAGTGAGATTAGAAATGCTTTTATTGATAGCTTTTGAAGTATAGGCATAAAGCAGAGATTAGCTGAGGTATGAGTTTCGTTTTGACTTTCCCCTGGCTTCATTTTAAAATAGTGGAAACTAGTTTTTAAACACAACTTTATTTCTTACTATTTGTATGTATTTGTGATCTTACAATTTACTCCATGTTATGATATAGTCTTGATACATTGTCTTTAATGGTCACATACTATATTATTTTCCCAAGCCTGATATATACCATTATTCCATCATTTGCTCCATTATTCTATTTAAATGGACCGTGAACATAATTACAAGATTTTAATGATATGCTCTAAAAATGGTTTCCTCTTCCTACATTGTAATTCTGGATACCCGTCTTCAGCTGACATAGGTAAGTAGATTCATATTTTGCAGGGCCTACATTTTGGGAGTTCTTTTTAATAAAGTGAATTCTAAATTGCAAGTACAAAGTTAGTTAAGGTGAATACTGATTTAGGATGAAAAGGCAATCAACACCAATTACATTTTTGTAGTAAATACCATAAACATCACAACAGCTAGAATATGATGTAATTATAATTTTACACGTCTGTTGTAAATAGCTCTGTATGCTTCAAAATTGTTATTTTTCCCTCAACTTTCCACATATGGGCTGCACGTCATAAGTTGCGTATAATTTTGTGACTTCATCTCTGGTCTTACATCTTCATGACCCAAGAGGGCTATAGAAGTATTCCTAGAAGACATTGCTATGCCAAGACAAATCATTAAAATGACTGTACCCCATTAATTACTGTACCCCTCAACTCCAGTTCTCTTTGGGTGAATCTCAGAAGTACCTGGAACCACAGCAGTATGACTTGATAGGACAGGAAATGTGCCTGATGGGAGTTGGAACTGAAAGAGAGAATCATCTTAATCAATTTGGTTGAAATTTCAGATGTTGGAAAATTTTCAAAAATATACATCACCTATTTCCTCCCCAGTGCCAAGGACTCCCACCCATGAAAATATGAAGATTAAATTAAGCCATTAGCTCCATGGTAAACGTGCCTGTCTGGTTAGCAATTGATACTGAAGGACCATAGCTGGGTCTGTGCATAAAGTCCTGAACGGTGGGTTTCTGGGGCCTATCATTGACTTGCTACTTTTTCTCTCCAAAAGAATAAGTTAATTATTTGGGAAAATGGGACAGGTGCTGTCATTCAATACTTTTTCATATCACAGTGCAACGTGAGGCCGTTTCTGTTCATGGTAATCTCCCAAAGGACTGTTGACGCCTTTATGTCCTGGCAGCTTTCCGTTTCAGGATTCTAATATCATAAATGTTCTCCTGAGCTATTAACAGGAAACATATCTGTGTAGATCAATAGCTTTGTAAAAGTGGGTGCCCCCAGCCTAGCATCCTTCCTGTCCTTCAGCATGTGTGGAATGAAAGTGTCCACCACATTTTCAGCTTTCAGATAAATTGTTCTAACCTAAAAGGGTATGGATATCCCAGAGCCTCGGTGTTTCTATTTTTGTTTCTTTATCATACAGCATGTCACTTCTCACCTGAGCCTCCTGCAAATGAAATCAGTATACCTCGAGGCTTACTTTCATAGTCCACAAAAAGCTAGACTTTTGGTTACAGAAATTCGGAGTCAAAACTCTCCTATTATTTTTTGTCACTGAAAAAGGGATAAGGAAGCTGATCCACCCTAGATTGATGTTAAGCCTAAAATGAATCTTGCATACCTGTTGAGATGAGTCCTCATACCCTAGGATTTTTATTCCACCTTTTAAAATGCTGTTGTCCATCTCTTTGCAAGACTTTGGAGACAGGAGATTTTCAGTCTTAATGCATTGGAATGAAGATAATACAAAAAGAAAGCTTGTTCAAAAATTTTAGTCTCCAAAATACTTCTCTTGGGAAAAGGCAGGCCTTTATCTTAGTCAAAAGGAAATGAGACTTTTGGCAATGACAAATTAAAGTTTGAAGGGATAATTGAAATAAGGAAATGGAAACGTTTGGATGGTTATCCCCAAAGCCTGGATCAGACACTGAAATAAGCCAGAGGCAGCAGAGATTGAAGTGATGATATGCACCCTCAGGTCAAAGGCCAAGGATGTTTGAGAGCAAAGAAATACAATAGAAAAATAAAGCAACGGGAGGAAGTGTTTTAATAAAATAAGACAATGGTATGTAAGTAAGCAGGCAGGGGCTCTGTTTTCTATGACTTGTGTTTTCATAGCTGCTCGATTGCATAGTTCGTTACTAGAGGCTTAATTGTTGATTGAATTAACATTTACTCATATGCAAAAATCTATGTGTATGATTAAACTTTTGTTCTTATGCAGTGTTCTTAATATTAATAGTAGTTAACATTTACTGAGCACGTACATCGTTCTAGGCACAGAGCTGAGTGCTTGACCTATCTCATTTAGTTTTCTCACCAGCGTCATGATGGTGATATCATTATCCCAGCACCAATATCTCTTTCTCTTTCAGTCTGTAGAAAATCATTCATTCTTATTCGTTTCAATATTATTCAAGCCCAGGTTCATATGTGTGCTGTTCTCTCTGCCAAGAATATCCATTGATACCTTGTATACTTGAGGAAACCAAACTTCCCCCGTAGATGTCATCCTATCCCCTTCCTTGCTATAATGAAACATGTGCACACTTTTAATTTTACACGGACATCACTTTACTATGACTTTTTGCTGATGTTAGTCTCTCTTACTGTTGGGTCCATGAGTAGCAGTGCTTTTCTTTGTGTTTGTAGAATGTATAGAGTTCTCGACTAAGAGTGAAGAACAATCCATGACTGTGAAATCCTGACCGCTATGTCCATGCACAGATGAATCCAGAGTCTCCCACTTTAAATGAGTGACTGTGGAATAGTGGTTACAGAACTGATTCTAAGCAGGGAGACTAGTTAGAGAGTAGTTAGAGAGCCATGAATGGAAATCTGTCCTTTATTTATTATAGGTTCTCCATCCACAGGTTTAGTCCTAGGTTCCCCAGTAGTGATCTGGAAAAAGAAAAGTAAATCTGGAATGAGGTTAGGGTGTTTTGTGTGTGTGTGTGTGTTTTCTGTAGTCTTCGACCTAATGCCAAAGTCAATTACAGACAATTTTGGAATTTTCATCATTATTTATGCTTTTTTTCTCTAATTAAAAAGACATTATGTTTACATTTCACAAACAAAACTTAAATTCATTAATAATAAGCAATTTTTGGAAATCACTGACAATTGTTAACATTATTAGGATGGATGTCATTCTTCATTTAAATTTTATGTTTTGATCTTGCCTTTTAAAAAATAATTTACTATAACTTTTAAAAAAAATTGAAAAATGATGAACTCTGTTGTGTATTGGTTTACTTTGATACCAAGTGGTAGTAAGCCAATTTTAATTGTATAGTGAACAGTCCACAAAACTTTTTCAGAATTTGCCTTTTAGATGATTCTAGGGTGATAACTAAATGCTGTTTTTGCTGAATGTCATAAAACGGGTTCTGAAATGAAATCAAGTCTCAGATTTTCTTATAATGAAAGTAATTTCCTATTCTTACCCAGATATCTAAGGTACACTTCTCTTTTATTTCTCATTGCATATAGAGAAACATTGCCATTGTTCTTGTAGAAGGTTTACAGTTACTCCTTCATGTACACTTTCCATACAAATCCCTGGCAAGATGATTCTACGACATTATTAAACCGAGGTCTCCTGGTGACTTTCATCTGAGGACAGGCAGTAGGTTCACCTGTGAGTCATTACAGTTCAAAGATGTAAAGAAATCTCTTGTAATCCCACTTGACCTTCACATAGCATAGATTTAAAGGGAGAAGCACAATTTAAAAATGGAAAATTAACAAATGACCTTTCTCCCTCACATTAGGTGAGATCATTAGGGCAGTGTAGTAAATAGTCTAATTATAGAACATTTTAAAGGGCTGGATTTTTTTGTTTTTTATGAGTACACACTCTAGTGCTCTGGGCCCATTTTAAACCTTATTTTAAAATACCGCATTGCTTAAAATGGCTAACAGAATAAATTTTGTAAGCATCTCTTTGGAGTGGCTCAACATGACACCCCCACCCCAGTCTTTTTAAAATAGTGATACCTTATAGGTATGGTCCTAGGACTTCGTTCAGCGTGACCCACAGCTACCAGGATACTTGGAGTCCTTCCTAGGTCAATCCTGGAGAAGTTGTTTCGGAGAGTCAGAAGAAATCTGGGTTCATTGGGCTTTCATCACTCCCCCCGCCCTGTTTCTTCTGGGTAAAATTCACTTGTATATGTTTTATTTAGCAAAGATCTATTCATGATTTCATTTAGAATAAGATGTTTCTGCTGGTTTCTTTTTGCTGTTGTCCAAATATGAAAATCTTTGCTTTACTGAGAGCAAATGGCATTACTTCCTTGTGTTACCCGCCTGTCGCTGGGTAAACATTTATGTTCTATACTCCAGTAACTGCAATTCCTTTTGTTTCCTGTTCTGTGTCTTGAAGTGTTCATCTGAAAACATTCAGAAATAATCTGGCCTTCCACAGGAAATGAGGTAAATGTCCGTGGAAGGGAGGAGAATGAAGACCAGGGATATAAACTCACCTGGATTTGGTCATGGGTTGAGACCAAGAGAAAAACTGAAGCAGAATAAAATGAAAGGGAGAAGACTTCAGTGAGTGTCTGTGCTTTCTCTCTGCCCAGCCCTGACATGCTGCTGGCCGCCCTGCTGCACCCCATCACTGGGAAATGAGTGGCTTTAAGATAGAGAAGTAGGCAGGAGAGCCCAGCATGGAGGAACCCTTTCCCTTCCAATTCTGCTCTTTGAAACCAGCTGGCTCCGCCCACAGATTCCCTTTGTTGATAAGTGCTACAGGGAGGCGTGGAGAACCTCCCGGCACTGGTGCACATGTACTAAACCACAGCAGAATTCACCATGTGGGTAACCTTTACCTTCACTTTTATAGGGGTGGAAAAAGATATTTTTTCCAGTAATAAGGTGCCATCGGTGAATGCTACCATATACCAAATTAAAAGAGCTTCTGCAGGTACAGCATCCCTTGGAGGGAAGGAGCAGGTAATTACTCAAAGATAATGCTCCTGAAACAGAATCTTGTCACTGTATAATGGACCCCTGCTGGGAGATTTATGCAGAGGCAAAGGCAGTATATTTATTTTTTAAAGCGAGAGACGCATTTTGGCGATGCAATTGCAGCTCCCGCAATTACCGTTCCTGTTTTACCAAATGAAAGGTTGTAGGTTTAATCACCATGCCTGATGGAGGACTGGTGTCAAAAAGTGATAAAAATAAACACAGTGACAGTGGCCCTGCTGTGTACAGATTGACTTCATAAACTCTCTTGGCACAGACTTTAGCCATTTAATAACTTTTTATTTATAAATGAGAGGATTCTTCATGATTTATCTTCTGAAGTTTCAAATTAGCTGTGTTCTTGCCAGTTAACACTTACCACGTCTTTGCTTTGTCATGGAAAGTCAGCTAGTCAGTAACATAGGGGATGACAATTTGATTTCAAGGGATGACATGGCTTGATCTGTAGCTTATGGGTTACACAAGGTGGCTTCCAGAACTCATCTGGTCCAACTCAGTATTTACATCCAATAATAGTAATAGTTAACTTTAACTACAGTATGATAGACACTGTTATAAAGATGTCCAATTTTTTTTTGTTAATCTTAACATTTTAAAAATGTTCAGTAGATATTCTCATTTTACCCAGAAGAAATTAGAGCTCAAGGGAGACCCCTGTGTGTGGTCACACGGCTAAGTGATAGGACTTGGCCTCAGGTTGGGTTGGATGTTTAGATGACAATTCCAGTCCCCTTAACCATTGTGCCTTTGCTGGTCAAAGTGTGGTCCTCGGACGAGCAGTTACCAGCATGAAATCATAGGGAGCTTGCTGGAATTCAGAATTTCAGGCACGTTTCTGATCTACTTCATCAGAATCTGTGTCCTGGTGAGATTGCCAGGTGTTTTGTAGTCTTCTTTATAGATAGTGTCTAAAATGTCCTTGGAAATATTTTTGCCATTTTAACATATAAATAACTACCACCCATAGATTTGTGTAGCCTTTTTCATAGTCCTTGATTTATGCGTCACTTTGAAAATGATACTCTAATTTCACAGCACAAAAAATGAATAAGAGTTCCTTGGACATTTCAGTGCTGAAAAAATGTAGTTTTAAGTAACGATTTTCTCCGAAATAAGCAGCTTCCCTTAAAAGTTGGTTTGTGATTGATAGCTGTTAGTTCTCAGGGGTAGTTTCTTTGAAGAATCAGTCACTTCTCTCATCTAGCTTCAAAAGGTATCTTCGGCTCCAGCTGACCCGGCACTTTGGACTTGCCTTTCACGAATTGCTTTGCTTGTGACAGTCTTTTGCATTTACAGTAACTTTTTATGTGTCTCAGTTCTTTGTAAAGACATTTTCAATGCAAATGAAGAATTTGAAATTGCATTGAATCCCAACCTCACACATTCTTAGTAAAGGTAATAATTCAATTGAGGAGAAAATCTAATAAGTAGATACTTTTTTGATAAAACAAAATCTCTTTTCTTTTAATTATACTAACATATAGTCTATTGATGTTAATTTGTTTATTCTCAGCAAATAAGAATTCATCTTTAAATAATAATTTAAAGACTTATTCTGATTTCAGAAACATTAAAATGTGAACAAAATAGTTTTAGAGGGAAGGTGATTGGCTAATTAAATGTTTTCTAATTCTGCTTTTAGTTTATCCAGTAGAGAGATGATGGGATATTGTGAAAATAGCTCTGGAATAGAGGCCAAAAGCTCTGGGGTGAAGCCTTGGTTCAGGCCTCACAGTCTGTGTGACTCTGCATAATAGGTCACTTTACCTTTTGGAATTGTCTTTATCTAGGCTGCAAATATAGACACAAACGTTTGTTCGAATTAAGTGAGTATTAAATGTTGCACTGATCTCTGTGACAGATTTTATGTTTTCCTTTCTTTTCTACTGCTTCTCAAAGCATAGCCTGCTTGTAGGATTCCTCTTTCATTTAACACTTTTTGACATTTATCTTAAGCTTTATTGTATTATATTCACAGAATATAGGTTGCAGAAATCATGTTATTAGAATATTTCAATGCTTTTTGTAAAAGTATTTTTAGAGCAGTTTTAAGTGCACAGAAACCTAGAACGGAAAATATATACATCTTCTGTTCCCACACATGTATAACCTGCCCTGTGTTCCACATCCCCCATCAGCCTGCTCCCTTTGTTGTAATTCCTGAACCGGCAAGGGTTGGACAATGAACTTGTAGCACTCCTCCTAGAAAAAGTGCTCCCTATCTGCCGACTGTCACTTCTGTCACCTTTGAGGTACTCCCTTTGAGAGGCTATGCATTGACACCAGTGTCCGGCCCATCCTTCAAAGCAATTTTGCAACTCTTTTCCTGGAATGGCCATCTGAGCTGTCATCGGACCTGTCTGACAATTAAGTTCATGAACTCATCTAGAGAAAGTGGTACGTTCCTCATTGCTGAATATCACTATGGTCACAAGTTGGCCAAGGGGAGGACTTCAAAGGTGACAGTAGTGACATGGAACAACGATGTATGCAGCACTTTTTCTAGGATGGGTTCTTGAATTTCATTTTCCAACCTCATGTGATAGCAGCTCTGACGGCCATTCCAGAAAAAAGTTGCAAAATTGCTTTGAATGGTGGACCAGGTGCTGTTGTCAGCATGTGGCTTCCCAAGAGGAGGGCTTCAAAGATGACCATGGTGATTTTGAGCAATGAGGTGCGAAGCATTTTTTCTGGGTTTGTGAATTTCATTGTCCAACCTAGTACATTGACACATCATTATGTCCCAAAGGCCATAGTTTACACTAGGGCTCACTCTTGGTGTTATATAGTCTATGGGTTTGGAAAAATTTGTAATAACCTGTACCCACGATTATAGTATCATACGGAGCAGTTTCACTGCCCTAAAAATCCCCTGTGCCCACAAACCTCTGACCGCTGCTGCTCTTTCTACTCTCTCCAGGGTTTTGCCTTTTACGTGTCAAATAGCTCAAATAATCTAATACGTAGCCTTTTCAGATTGGCTTCTTGGACTTAGTAATATGCATTTAAGTTTTTTCCATGTGTTTTCATGGCTTGGTACCACATTTCTTTTTAGCACTAAATAATATTCCATCGTCTGGATGTACCACAGTTTATTTGTACACCCACTTACTGAGGTCGTCTTGGTGGCTTCCATATTTTGGCAATTATTAACATAGCTGCTGTAAACATCCGTGGGCTGGTTTTTGTGCGAAAGTAAGTTTGCAGCTCTTTTGGGTACATACCAAGGAGCGTGATTGCTAGATCACATGGTAAGAGTGTGTTTTGTTTAGCAACACACTTAGACTGCATAGTATCTTCCAAAGTGGCCATCCCATTTTGCATTCCCATCAGCAGAGAATGGGTTCTTGCTCCTCCACATGCTGTCAGCATTTGGTGTTGATGGCGTCCTGGATTTGGCCCCATGTAATAGGTGTGTGTCGGCGTCTCACTGCTTTAATTTGCATTGCTCTGAAGACGTGGAACGTGGAACATCTTTTTTATATGTATCCTTACTGGCAATCTGTGTACAAATTTTTGGCGAGTTAAGGTCTTTGGTCTATTTCTTATCGCTTTTCTTTCATCATTGAGTTTTAAGGGTTTTTTTTTTATATATTAAATAATAGTGTTTTATCACTATGTCTTTGCAAATATCTTCTCTTTGTCTTTTCATTCTTTCGATTTTTAGTGCTTTTTATGTGATCCAATATAAGATTTATGTAACCAATTGTGATAAACGTTATGCAGGTAGTTTAAATACGGCTGATGAGAATGGGGGCAAAGTGGAAATACTTAAGACATTATTTCTATAAATTATTCTGCTGTGATTCTGTATGTTTAGATTTATCTATCAAAGGTGAAAAGAAAGGTACTGAGTCTTCCCAGAACAATAATCAGTTTCTCATTTTGTTTCTATCAGCTTTTATGTCACAAATATTGATAATCCACGATACTAACAAAAAAAATCATGAATATAATTTACATATTCACCAATATTTAAATTATAGAAAAACAAAACCATATGACGCTATTGTTTTGGGTTAAATTCTCCTGGTTCTGAAATTTATGGAGCTGTGTGGTTTACGATATGCTTGATAAATCTTTGTTAAAGCTCACCTTTATTCTTCATTCTTTGGAAGCAGATTTGTCCCTTGCGAGCATCATACTTTGATTTATGATTTTGTTTACTTTTTAACCTAATCTATGAATCTTTGCTGTAAGAGGGTGAAGATTAAACTCTTGGAGTTTATTATCATAACTGATATACTTGGTTTTATTCCTGCGAATTTATTTTATCCTACTTCGTATTTTTGTGTTTTCTTTGGATTCATGTATGAAATGTATTATATGTGTTTTAATCTCCAACCCTCGGCTTTCATTTTTCCTAATGGTTACCTTATATTATTCTAAAAACAGTGGCAGTATTTATTTTGTAGGTATCAAAGTTTCAAATTACATGATGTCAGCTATTCTTCATCTACTTAAAAGAAAAGGTTTAGCATCTATATTTTTCTCTCCTCTTTATGTACTGGAAATTATTAGTGTAACTTTTGCCTTTTAGAACCAGATGAATTAAATTTTGACGATTTTATTGTGTTTCTGCTTCAAGCATTAATTTTGACATTTCCATTGAGTTGTGCAACCATATTATAATATTTCTCAAGTCTCACCACTGTAAGTATCGGTTGCAATTGGTAGCAGTAGTACAACCAGTCCCATTTTTCAATTTTTCCATATTTTGAAACCTTTTACTTAGATTTCTCTGGCAAGCATTCAGGAAATTTTTTAAAAATTTTATTTGGACAGTTTATTTTCCCAAACCTTGAATATGTGATATTTTTTCCTATTGTCCCCAAAATGAACACCAGTATACCACTGGGAACCAATAATTTGAATGGCAATATTTTATCTCTAAATGCTTCATTTTCTTCTTACATTTTAATTGTAATAAATCTGATTTGTTGTATGTGATTTACACTTATTTCTCACTGTACATTTAAATTCTGTCATTATGTGAATCTCTTTTAATTGATGGTTCCGTAGAACATGGTAAGTCATTTTTAGCCTAATGTGGAGGTCTAATTTTAAGTACAAAACGTGCATTTCAGTGATTTCTTTGTCATCGTATCTAGTACAGTTGTGCTCGATTCTTCCTAGAGAAGACCCATAATTCTTAGATAGGATATAATTCAGCCTCCAGTGATTTTGCCTGAGTTCATTTCCTGTTCATTTTTAGAAAAATTTGTCGGGTCTCTATAACAAATTACTGATTGGATTTCCCCTTATAATTGCTGACCTTTACTGTTTCCAGTGGAGAACTTAATTTTCCAGGCGTGCGTTTATCTTCTTACGTTCTTTCTTTCTCATCTTCTCCTTGTGGTTGGCTCCCTCTTTCTGTATGACTTCTTATTGTTGTTTAGTTGAAGCCATATTTTCCCTTTTCTTTGCAATCAATAAAGGAAAAAATCTGCTTTTAGTGTGTCTGCTAAAATAGTTTTAGAAGTATATATTTTCTTGAATTCAGCATGGTCTGATGGTTCGATAGCTAGCCTGACACTCAGATGATAAGACAACGTGATGATCACGCCATTGTCTTCGTAAACATGAACAGTGTCCATTGGTTAAAGGCTTTGAAACATCCTGAAGCAAGAGAACATTTTAACTCTGTTTCATCCAATATCTCCTAAAATTAGTTGATCCCACAACTTTTTTTTACCCCATGAAGCACCTCGCAGTTAGTGTTTCATGAAATTACACTTGCTTGTGAATGGTTAAAAATGTGCTATCTTATAATCAGTAAATATCGCAAGAAATCCTTAACTGTTAGGATTATCCATTAGTACTCATCTTCACTCTGAGGCCAATTTATTTGATTTTATATTGAGTTGCAGTTTCTTTACAAATGAAATGAAAAGAAAGGATGACGCAGAGTTTCCCAAAGTTTTTTTTCTAGTTACATAAAAAATAACATGTAGATGTTAATTCTATATCTTACAGGTCTTTAAAACCACTTACTGAGGGTTTTTTAGATACATTTTCAGACACCCACACAGAGAACTGCAGAAGAGAGGTGTAAACACACTTCCTGGGCATGTCCCACTATCATAGATCATGTTGAAATATTGCAAAGGAGCGCTAAAATATGTCAATGTAACTAATTACAGGAAGTGAAATCATGTTTTTGCCTAAATTTGCTAATTAAAGAACTCTGTTGTGTGTATGAGAGGTTATTGCAAAATGCCAGGAACGTATTTTGGTGTATCACAAAAATTTCGCTCCACTGTCTTATAGCTACAGAGAATGTGAAAAGATATTTACACAGAAGTATATAAATAATGAAAATTAAGAAGTTCTTCTCAGCTACAGCTACTTACTAAGGCAAACCAGTGAGGAACAGAAACCTTTCAACAAAGCTGGAAAGGTTGAATACCTTACCAAAATAACATTAAGAAGATGATAAAGACAGTCACACATGAAATAAAATGGTCTGAATACGTATATCTGACAATAATTTATACCTGAATTATCATTACTCAATAATAAAAAGATAACTTAACCTCATAGGGAAAGGATTTGATCAGATATCATAAAAGAAGACATATGCTTGGTCTGTAACCACTGGAAAGGTTCCTAGTATCATTATCAGAAAAATATAAATTAAAGTCCAACGAGCTAAGCCTACACAACTGAGTGGAGAAAGTTAAGGAAACTAAAAACACCATGTGTTGGTGAGGCTGTGAAGCCTGGAATTCTCCTGCCTTGCTGTTTGGAACACAAAATAGAACATCTTCTTTGGAAGAAAACATATACCTGCTCTATGACCCAGTAATGCTACTTACCTGATAACCCAGGAGAATGGTCTGCAAAAAATACTTAAGGGTAAAAATAATGATATTCATGAAATGGAATACTACTCAACAATAAAAAGGAATAAATTACCAATACATGTATATGATAATATAGATTTATTTATAGCACTTTTATGTTATGTCCATTCATCAAAAAGTAATAGATTTTAGGGGAAAGATATTTTCTTTTCTTACTTGAGTTTTCCCTGAAAGACACTATCAGGTTTCCAATTTGGAAATAAGAATGCTGCTCTCGTAAAACATCACTTCAGGGCTCGGCACCTGTGGCTCAACGGGCTAAGGCACCAGCCACGTACACCTGACCTGGCAGGTTCGAATCCAGCCCGGGCCCGCCAAACAATGATGACGGCTGCAACCAAAAAATGGCCGGGCGTTGTGGCGGGCACCTGTAGTCCCAGCTACTTGGGAGGTGGAGGGAAGAGATTCACTTGAGCCCAGGAATTGGAGGCTGCTGTGAGCTGTGATGCCACAGCACTCTATCTAGGGTGATGGCTTGAGGCTCTGTCTCAAAAAAAAAAAAAAATCACTTCAGATGAGACACCTCTTGCTTCACAGACTAATTCAGCTTTCAGTTTAATTTCATCTGGTGACATTACTTTCATTTGATAATTGCTATCAGTACCAATGCAGTGGTTCTCAACCCTTAATGTGCATGACAGTCACCTGGAGTGTCAGATTCCACTGCACTGGACCAGAGTTTGGGATTTCTCATTTCTGACGTTACTGGTGATGCTGACTCTGCTGGTTGAGGAGAGGCTGAGTCTGCTGGATAATGGTCTTTCTAGGTAGCAGTTGAAGAGTTGAGAGGAAAGGTAGACTTCACAAGTTGTATTTCTAAGAACATATGAATAACAGAGTATGGTGAGGTCACCTGCTGGAACCTCCACTTTGGTATCACTGATTTGACTATCGTGCATGTTATTTCAAGTTACTTTTTAGGCACCCTCGTAATGACTGTGCCCACTTTTGGCCCAAAATGACTATTTTCATATAGTCATACTTGTCTTGAGGAGAAGCAATCTTGAAATGATGAACTAGATCAAAGAGGGTTCACATATTGTTGATTTGAATCTTCTAAATGACTTGGCATCAAGCTCTCCAGAAGTATATGTTATTAAGCCACCGTGTTGATGTATTGAAATGGGCTGAGTGATGTGGGAGATTTTGTTACTGTGTCCAGTTCTTTCTTTTGTGCTTGTTGCCATGTGATTTAGATTGTTGTATTGGGTAGAGGGAGTTACGGAGGATTTAACCCTGATAACAAGAGGAGTCCCGTGAGTTGTCTTGGCCAAGAACTCCCATTTGGTAGCAGTGCCTTTGTCTCAAGGAGTAGGGCGCCAACCCCATATAGCGGGGGTGGTGGATTCAAGCCCGGCCCCAGCCAAAACTGCAAATAAATAAATAAATGAATAAAATAAACTAAAAATGAACTCCTATTTGGCAGTGAGTATGACAGTTCTGAGCCCTCCTGTGGTTCTCTAACTCTTACATTTTCTCTTCTATTGAGAATGACATGCCACAGGTGGAAACAGTTTCTTCAGTCAGGATGAGAGAGATTCATAGAGAAGAGTTGTAGGCCACCTGTAACCTGAGCAAGGAGCACAGGGAGCAACCTGGAGACGCTGGTGTTATTATTGTAGCAAAATATAAAGAAAATTGGCAAATACTCCATCCCTCCACTTGATGCCAAGGAACGGACTAGACTAACCATGTATATTATTTATATGAGCCATCATAAGAATCTAAATGGTTATATTTTTTTCAAATTATAGGAAAGGAAATATGTTTTACAGGGAATCATCGATACAAATTCTGTGAAGAGATGTCTTTCACCTGTATCATGGTATGATAAGTCATAAAATGCTGACATACAAGTAAATAATAATATGTATAAGGACAGAACCTTTTAACCATAATATCTTAATCAATGGGCAGAATTAATGCAACCATATATGATAGCAGAATCTTCTTATTCATCATTGGTTTTTTCATTCACATTTAATTGAATATATTTTTAATGACTCAAAGCAAAAACTTCCAGTTAAAAAATATTTATTTTGAAAAACTCTGAATATAATTTAATTTGGTTTCTTGGAGTAGATGGACTAATATTTTGATGTTTCAAGTGGAAGACGAGAGACTCCAATAGGGAGAATGACTGGGAACATGACTTTAGCCTATGTAAGACGTGTTCAGCTGAGAAAATCAACGTGATAACTCAATAGGTCATTGGTATTTTGGTTCTTAATGAGGCAATAAATGAAAAATTCATAGGAGATACGATAAAGGCCTTGACATCCAAGGTTTGTACTTAGGAGGCTTATTTTAATGATGAGAATAAGCTTAGGGATATGTGAGATAAGATACTTTCCCATTAATATGGAAAAATTGCAGTCACGATGTTATATGTGAGAAAATTAGAGAATCCACTGGTATAGTCATTCGGGAATAGCTCTCCCAAATATTTATTTATTCATTCGTTCCTTCCTTAAACAAATGTGCACAGTACAGCAAGTCTGTGCTCAGCGTGCCAGGAGAGCTCTCACACATCCTGGATAGTCCAGTGGGGGGAATAAATAAAGGAATAAATTTTTGGAAATCACAACTACAATGAAGTAAAATGATCAGATTGTTGGGTTTTGAGTGTGACTTTTTGCAGGGAACAGGGATGATATTTGCAGGAGGAAGAGAGCCAGATGGGATGAGCAGAAAAGGGACCTGGTGTTTGACCTGAGACCCAAATAAACTAAAAAAGAAGCATGTGCGTCCTTGGAACGTAAGACAGAGATGTGTGTGTTTACGTGTGTGTCCGTGCATATCTAATGGTGGGCTCCTTTTAAATAATTACCTTTATATAGAGACAAATATGCTCAATTTTAATTTTAATTTTTCTCTTTTTAGCTTTTGGCCATGTCTTACTGTAACAGCTATACAGGGAACATGTTGAGTTGTATATTATGTAGTCAAAAGAAAATAAGAATGTACAATTATCTGGGAAGTTTCATATCATTCATACAAACATTTTGAAAAATAATTTTGGTTGCCTAAATTATCCTTGCTGCCTCTGAAAATAGGAGTTCCTCAAGCTTTTGTGGCACGGAATATCCTATGGAGCAAATTACGTAGTCACTGAGCTGTTTTCAACCCTGCCCTTCCCCCACAGAGAAAGATCTCACACAATAGAAAACAAAATACATGTTAAATATATGGATAAGTAAACCAAAAAAAAGAACCAAAATAATATCTATTTCTATAGAATGAGTAAGAATATTATCTCTGAAATAAACTCTGCATTTTATCATATGCAAATTACTCATGCATGAAGTAAAAAAAAAGTCAGTCTCAACGCTTATTAAAGAGTATAATTGTGTTGTTTACTAATAACTTAGGTATATATAAAATGTGACCATTTTTCAGTTAGTGCTGCTGTATATATACTTGGCTACTCCCCAGGGTAAAGGCAGAAGGCATATCCCTTCATCTGAATGCTTTCAGGTACCGAATACTAAACGCACAGCTCTTTGTGAATATAGTATTTTAGTTAGCTTCAGTAACAAATGTAACCCCGAACCTTCAGGAGGTAGTCATTTTACATGAATAAACATGGTAGTATTTAGTCATCCTCAAGTACTAGTCCCTGTGTTAATTTTCTACTCTCATAGGGAATAAAAAAAAATCCAGACCGTAAAATGCTTTCACTGTTCATCACATCTTAATTTTGTCATAATTCAACCAGAACAGTGCCTGAAAAAACTGAGGAGAAACAATTACTCCTGTTTATCTAACCATCAACAGAAAAACCAAAGCTATTTCTGTTTTAAATGATGTATCTTCTGGTTAACTATTAGAAAATATGGAGCATATAGAATTTGATTATTTATTAACAGTTTACTCAGTGACGAGAATGGTTTTGTTAATGAGTCAAAGACCCCATTTTGATACTTTTCCTTCTATTTTATTCTTTCAGAACAAAATTTTAAATTTCAGAATATTTCCTCTTATTCAGTTTGTCCTAAAGTTAGTCAAGAGATTCCCAACAGCAAGTCAGAACAGAAAAGTAATTAAATCTAGAAATATGATTTAGGCGGCATTGGCATACTGCAGACTTTTCTTTTCAGGGACAAATGCTACTTTCTCATTAGCCAGTGGCAAGGATCCTAGAGTCACCTGCTCCTTTAGCCATCAAACATATATCTCTTTAATGGAAAGTTATCTTAATTTATCTCTTTGTATTATTCATGTTCAAGCTGAGTCTGAAACTGATGAGATGTCGTTTAATCAAGAGCTGAATGAACTAGCACTCTTGATAAATATGACATCTCCATAATTGATTAGAAGTTCATGCAAACATTTATAGCTTATAGGCTTACAAATATATTAGTCATATTGTCTCAGTATGTTTTACATGTATAAAATGGAACTCTTTAAAAATTAATTGGAGCCTTTTTATTGACTTTCTTTGGCAAAGAAACACTGAGTTAGTCCTAGGTTAGTAGCATATTTTTAAATGCACTGAATTATTTACAAATTGCTTCAATTTGTTCTTTCTTAGAGGTAGAAAGGAGAGGCAATTGAAGGTAATTATTCCTCTTGTTTGTAGCTGGTTGTAATGATTTTTAATGCTGCAGTGTATTCCAGCATCTCTGACACTTCTAGTCTGGAAATTGCTGTATCTTCTTCTGAAAAGATCATGTCGTTGTATTTGTGTAGATGCTAAAGGTTCAGTTCACTGATTTGATAAAATTTCTTCTAGCTCATCATATCAAAAATATTTTTAAAGGGCTTATTTATATATGATATATCAAATAATCACTCCACTTAATTCTGAAATTAACTCTTCACTGAGGCTGAGGTTCATGAGTATTAATCACTACGGATTCTGTTTCACAGTCTTTAAGCTTTTCCATGCTTCTCACCAAAAATTGCAAAACGTGAAGTCACATTGAAGTGATGCAGAACAGACTTCTCTAAACCTATATTTTTACTATCTGTAGGCACTTTCAGTGACTTAGGGGTGATGATATTTTCAAATAAAATAATTTAAAACCGAATCTATTAAAGATTTGTTGTTTACGCATGTAAAGATATGTACATAGGTAACCATGCATTCGCCTTGAAATGTTTATGAGCGTGCATTTTCTTTGAAATTAAATCAGTAATGGGCACAGAGAAGTAAAAATGATTGGAACGATAGTTTTAAGACCGTCAGTTATTTTTATCCTGGCTGTATCACACAGGAAGAAATACTCTCATCACTGTATAACAAATATCTCTTTACCCTTGGTTTACACAGAAAACCCATACTTGGCTATAGTGAAATACAATTTTTTTTTTTTTTGAGACAGAGCCTCAAGCTGTCACCCTGAGTAGAGTGTTGTGGCATCACAGCTCACAGCAACCTCTAATGCCTGGGCTCAAGCGAGTCTCTTGCCTCCGCCTCCCAAGTAGCTGGGACTATAGGCGCCCGCCACAACGCGTGGCCATTTTTTGATTGCAGCCGTCATTGTTGTTTGGCGGGCCTGGGCTGGATTCGAACCCGCCAGCTCAGGTGTACGTGGCTGGCATCTTAGCCCGTTGAGCCACAGGCGCCGAGCCTGAAATACATTTTTTAGGAATCAGTAGTGCCCTTACACATTGTCCAATACTACTGACAGTTAAGTTAATCTCACATCATGTAACAGCTCGTGACTAAGTTGAGTTGATTTTGTGCAGTAAAGCTTAGGTCTGTAACAAAAAGAAATCTCCAATTGCCTTGCCCCATTTATTTAATATGAAGAAGAAATTCTTAAAAAATAATACTTACTTGAATGTTTCTAGCACATTGTAAAATATATTACCAAATATTAGTGTAAGGGTAGAAGAAAAGAAACAGCTATAGTAAAAAAAAAATCAAATAAGATTTTCTGTGTCATTATATACAATTTCAGAGTGTTTTGAGAGGTTCTGATGGAAGTATACTTCTCATACTTTGAAAGCTTAGTTCTCTTTCTTCAAAGAAAGTCAGTGGCATTATTTTATAGACTCTTTGGTAGGAATGAAACATAATTTAATTCCATATAAAAGCAAGAGCATTGTATCTGTAATTACTACATAGTGCGTACATTACAAATTGCTGCAGCCTTTAAGTGACAGTTTGAAGTTCAAGGGGAAGAGCTTACCTTGTTACCCATGAGTGTAATCTAAGGATTAAATGAATGAACTCACTACTTGGCCTATACAGGGTGGCCAGAAAGTTTGGAGCTACCCTGTACTAGGCTTTCAATATTTGTTTATCTTTTTTTTCTCAAAAAATCAGCTATTGTTTGAAATCATTATTATCAAATGGAAAAGTGAAGCAGAAATAAAAATCATTCAGTATTTTGTTTTAAGTAAAAAGGAATTTTGGCTTTCAGTAATGAACAGTAGTAATGTTTCACTTATTTATTTATTATTAATTTCTGAAACAGCAAACAAATAACTAACCTACTAAAAAAAAGGAAGGGAAGTGAAAGCAAAGTTATATGCAGGCAGATGAACTGGTTTTCAGGGTGCGGATTTTCTCTCTCAAGTTCCCAGACCCTGCCTCCCACTGAGAGTCCACTGCTGGGAGCTCTGATCTAAACAGGAAGCCTTCTGTCTGGAAGCTAAGATCTAAAATAGCTATTTACATTGAGAAAACAAGATTTAAAGTGTTCTGATTAAACATCTTAAAAATTGAAAAGAAAAACTTCAAAAAAATATTTGAGATACCTCACTGATTTTTCTGTACCATATTTCCTACTCATGGCCAGCATTCCACTGGGATGAAATTTTCTTTTCTTCTAAAATTCATACTACAAAATCGTGTGAAAAAAGTAATATTTGAAGGTTCTGGAAAATGTGCACAAGAAGCAACAGTCCACAAATTTCCTTGTCATTTGGATTTGTGTGAGTCATCTCCAAGTTATTCCTTGTGAATTTATGATCAAGTCCATTATTTAAGTTCCACCCCACAGATATTCCTGAAATTACTATCCTTTCAAAGATACATAAAAAGGAATTAAATATTCACTGACGAGATTTATTTTAAAACAAATTGAATAGATACAAATGTTCAGTTCTGGTTTCTAGATATAAGGAGGCCTCTTCTCCCCTCTTGTTGTTTATATATTTCAGTAGGGTAGGCCTGCATTCCTATGCGGCGTGGACGTCTCGAGTGTCTCTAATTACAAGATGTGTTTCATTGGATTCTTTCAGCATTTTAGAGCATCTTGGTTTTGTTTTTGAAATATTTTGTAGTTGTCCCCACTCTAAAATGTGTTATCGCCATTTTGTTTAAACTTCAGATCATCCAATTATCAGCATAGTGCCGTGTAGACAACACACCACGGCCTGAGTCCCTCACCCAGTTCCTGTCTTTTGTTTCTTCTACTGATTGAAGGTTCAATAAATTGCCTCAGCTCATAATGACTATGAAAGTTAAATACTATTTTTATCCATTCAGCTGGGTTTTAAATACAGCGTGTGGACCCATCATTCTGTCATGGACAGAAGCTCTGGCAATTCCTGACAGCTTATAATCTTCTCTGCCCATAGTCACAAGCGAAAATGATTATACTTACAAGGAGGAACTTCACATGCTAATTTTTGAATCAGCTTTCAGGAAGACAACAACTCCATAAATATCAGTGTGCTTTATTGCTTTTGAGAAAATTCTTGCCTCAGAGAATAAAGCATTCTAAATCTAAGGATTAAATTTATTACTTGTTTGCCATGATTGAAAGAAATATCTAAAGTCAATTATTCGTGGTAGCATTTTGATTTACTCAAATGCAAATTTCCTCAGATTAAATTTAATGAGAACAATGGGGAGTCTATTTGGTAGAAAACATTTTCATATTAGGAACACAACATAAGGTACCAAACCACTCAATTTAGATCACACCAATCCCTCTCTCCGTTTATCCCTTACCTTGATATGTACTTTTCCACAGCAACGTTTAGTACCTGAAACTATGTCCTATTTACTTCTGGAAGTCTATTTCACCCTTTAGAACAGACATACAGAAGAGCACGCACTTTTATTATTTCCCTCTGCAATCTTCAGCCCTAGAGCAGCATATGGCACATTTAGTATCTGGTGCCTCAATAGGTAATGGATAACTGATTGAGTAAATGAATGGAAAAATTCCTCATTGCTTAGTTTATTTAGTACTGGTGAAATTTTGCCACGAAGTACTTTTCGTATGATATGTTTATGACTACAGGTTTTGAAATCTGCACCACAGAACTTCAGGTATCTTTTTGTGGGTCCTGTTTTCTAAGTGTTATCATTTCTTAGTTGTTTCACGTGGGATTCTTTCTTCTGTAAACTTGCCACTGACTGAAACTCCTGGCAGTATCTTCCCCTTTTGAGTTCTGTCCTGTCTGGCACAGATTAGCAGCTGAGTGTGAATGTGTGCAAGGGAGGAAGGATGAGTGTCTGTCTTGGGACATAGTAGGTGTGAAATGATGTATTATTGAATAAATGCAATAGCTTTATAATAATCTTCCAGTTTGAAAATGATGTGAAATAGATGCATAGATTTCTTTATATTCTTCTATATGTTTCTCTTTATTTCTACCTTGTCCTCATAATGAAGAGTTAAAACAGCTGCTTTCTAAAGTAGCTCCATTTTTTTTTAATGTCTGTTATACCATTGTGTTTTTTTTTCTAAATTATGAGAGAAATACCTCAGTTATGAAGAATATTAATTCTCCTTCCCAACTTTCCTCCCATTCATTACTTTGTTGGAATAAAGTCCCACAGAGTCATGGAGCATGGTTTGTGGATGATCAAGTCTAAGGCTTCATGTTCTCGCCTGTGATCTTCTGTTACCAGTGACTTTGAGCTACTTTCAGACTCTCGGATTCCTGGCACAGGGTGAAAGGGAGCCATTGAGACTCAGTTAGAGCCTGTGTATGGAATGAGAGAGTCGCTTAATCTCTCCAGGCTTCTATTCCCTCACCTGAGCTCCTACAAATAAGTAGCTCTGGGCTCCCACCCTGGACTTACCTGTTCCTGACTTCTGGGTTTGCAGTGTGAAGTGCTGCAACTTCTGAGAAATACCAAGGTCTTTCTCCTCTCCCCAAGGGTGTAAACTGGTGGTCCTCCAGACTGACCCACACAATTTTAGCTCCATTTCCAATTTAGGACCAACATCTAGATTTCTAGGAACACTTGGGGGAGTAGGAGATTTGGCAGCACTGAGAGAGACCCCTGACTGTCCCCGATCCCACCCCTGTCACCTGAGTAGTGGCTGGTCTCTTTGAAGGACACGTGCCCTAATACTCCCTGTTGCTCCCTTGCCTGAACCTCAGTGGCAGCTTCCAGTTGTCCTGCTTAGTACAGTCCACAGGAGAGCAGTATGTTCACTCTGCACCTTCACTCACTCGATTTATGGGCTTGGTTGCTGCAGGTATTTGGGTTTGTTTTTTCCTCGCCATAATACAAAATTCTATGTGTCAACTAGAGGGAGAAGGTTAAACTTGTTTTTATTCCTTTAGAGCTGAATGGCATTCATGGATAGATAGAAAGGAGATCAATATTAGAAGTAGTGACTAATACCTACTCCACATAATGGTAATGGCAAATGATTGTGACATATAGACACTGATACAGCATCAAAGATATTAAGTAGGCTACCTGCAGACTTCTGACTATACCTACAGTAAGACTACAGCAAGAAAAATATAACGCATCAAATTCACATTGAAATAGAATGTAAACAGTCTGCCAAATGAAGATTCAAAATTCTCTTTTAGGGATTCAGCAAATACTTGGAAGTCAGAGTCACCGTTATACATAAATCTGTATTTGGTAACCAAGTGCACACGCAACCATTTTGTATAAAATGTAAAAAAATCTAATCATGCTTTTTATTTTGCTTAATAATAACCCAGTAACCGTTTTTAGATGATTGATATTTGCTCATTTATGTAAATAAGCAATTGACAAATAAAGGAGCAAATTAGATAACGCAAAACACCTGATGAAGATATCAGACTGTCTAAATAAGGAGGATTTATCAATCATGTACTGTCTTAAGGGCTAGATTCTGGGAGGGAATATTTAGTCAGTTGCAGATAGAAGCATTTGAGACAGTGAGAATGTAATAAAACAGAGAGGCAGCAGAGGAAGACAGTGATACGGCAGTCAAGCGAGCGCCGTGAGAATTGCATCTGTCAGGAATAACTTTCGGCTCTGATTAGCAGACTCACCTCCTCCCAGTCCAACAGCAGTTTAAGCAAATTTGGAGGGAGGTCTCATTTTGCAGATGTCTAGAGATGGGCAGTTGAGGGCTGGTGTGACAGCTCCACCACGTGCCATGGAGGTGCCATCAGGGCTTGCTTTGGTTCTGTGGTTTGTAGAGTGAGAGACCACTCTTTTCCTCATGCTCTGAGGATACCTCAGGAAGGGCTAAGAGGGAAAAAAGCCACTTGTCCTGTAAGTAAAGACCTTAATTTCTCGAAAGTAGCCTTTTCAGGCCTACTCAGCAGCTTCCACTTCTTCCTCCTCCTACTTTATCTCATTGACTTTCATCACATCAGACGGGATTCTAGCCACGCTTACTTGGAATAGAGCTGCTTAACTGGGCATGTTGTAAAACAGAAGCTTTGTCCCTAAGAAATAAGGGGATCCTTGCATTGTACAGGCAACTAGCATCCCCTATCACTGCAGTCCCTAACCGTAGGGCTGCAGATCGCCAAGATCATTGGCCTGTTAGGAACCGGGCTGCACAGCAGGTGGTGAGTGTCGGGTGAGGAAGGGAAGCTTCATCTGTATTTACAGCCAGTCCTTATGCTTGTGTCACTGCCTGAGCTCTGCATCTTGGCAGAAAAGCAGAGGCATTGGATTCTCTTAGGAGCACAAATCCTACTGTAAACTGTAGATATGAGGGATCCAGGTTGCATGCTCTTATGACACTCATAATGCCTAATGATCTGAGGTGGAGATAAAATGCATGTGAATTATCCCCTAACCATCCTTCCCACCCTTGTTTTGTGGAAAAATTGTCTTTCATGAAACCAGTCCCTGGTACCAAAAAGGTAGGAGACTCCTGCTCTATTGTATTTCTTTCATTTAGAGAAATTAAATATAATAAAACTTGATGTACTGTTTGCTGGATCTTTGTAAAAACCACGTTTAGTTGGAGCCCGGTAGCAGCCAGGTTGAGTGAGCTGGGGATCTAGACATAGGCTGGACTCAGGCAGGATCATGAGCATCTCAGGGGTGGCAGTGGCACGGCCCCCTCAACATTCACACCCTGCCACTGCCACATGTGGGAGGGAGGGACACGTGTATAATGGCATCGAGTTTCTGTAAATGCATTTTATGAATGAAGCATTTCTCACTTTTTGTTCTCTGGCATGATTTATTTCCATTTTCTGAAAATTAAGTTGGGGAAAAGCCTAAAGTTTAGCTTTGGGTATTAGTGTTTATTCATTGTTATCCAACTGACCTCATCCACCTGACTCCAGAAACAGCCTCTGGTTTTGCTGTTGAAACATCCGAATGCTGTTCTCTGCCTAATGAAAGCAGTGAATTGTGATTAATGCCAGGGAGTGAGTGCTCAGAAGAGGAAACAGGGTTGCTGCATATTTTCCACATCTAGCCATCAGATTGATGTGTTTCCATTGCCTTTCACCCTTCACTGTTTCTCTGCGTCCACCGTTGTGTGCCTTCTACACACCATTTTGAGGATAACATGCCTTTTGATGTGTGCACCAATGTCTCTCATATTCTACCTCTCCACTAAGTTTCTCTGTGAATAAAAGTCTGTTACAAGTAATTGGTGTTCCCTTTAGAGAGCCACTAGGTATAATTATTTTCTCTTATTGTATTTCAGTAGGAAGAAACAATTCTTAATATGAAAAAGCCTAAAATTGTATGTAAAGTACAAATTACATAAAAGAATGGTCAAAGGTCTTTAACAAAACTTACCCAAAGGGAAAAAATAATTAAAAGTGTATACATCCAAGTTGCATTAATTGGGAAATTTAAACCTTTTTACCTATAAATTGGAAGAATTTTTTATGACACGTGGTGTTGATAAGGATTACCAATGAGAAATTAAAGAGTCTTAAAAATCTATTCTTCTTGACCCAATAGTTTTCTTTCAAAGAATATGCCTCAGCATATATTAAAAATGGAAATCTTTTTATGTATAAAGATAGTCTTTGAAATTTAACTCTGAATAGTATAAAAAAGAAAAATAAGCTAAGTATATAATAATAAGATCAAATGATTACATGAAATAGTACTAGCCACACTACAACAAGACAAAGCAAAAACTTTTGAAAGTGTATAGAAAGGGCTCGGCACCTGTGGCTCAACAGGCTAAGGCACCAGCCACGTACACCTGAGTTGGTGGGTTTGAATCCAGCCCGGGCACGCCAAACAACGATGACGGCTGCAACCAAAAAATGGCCGGGCATTGTGGCAGGTACCTGTAGTCCCAGGTACTTGGGAGGTGGAAGCAAGAGACTCGCGTGAGCCCAGGAATTGGAGGTTGCTGTGAACTGTGATGTCACAGCACTATATCTAGGGTGACAGCTTGAGGCTCTGTCTCAAAAAAAAAAAAAAAAGAAAGAAAGTGTATAGAAAGACCTGGACACTGTTTGTGATATAAGAGGGAAAATAAGCAGGTCTCAAAACACCTTATTAAATTTCATTTTTCATATTGTGTAATAATCTGTTCAAGAGACAATAGGAATTAATAGGCCAAAAATATAAAATTGATTGACTTTTACAGCATGGACACATGTATTACTTTTATTTTCTTCTTCTTTTCATTTTTGAAATTTATTCAGTGTCTATATATTTATTAAGTCATTAAAATTTGAGTGGTAATCTCAGTTAGCATGCTGTTTGGAGCCATTTTCTGGGACAAATTATAAGAGAGATGTCACATGATCTTGAGAATAGATTTTTTTTTTAGACCTCTGTTCACAACGATAGGAATCAATTAACCTCGAGCAAGTAATTCAGTAGTAATAGAAGTAGTTGCCCAAATTAATGTTTTCCATTTTCAAAATCTTCTGTGATGAGAAAATGTTTGTCTGTAATTCATTTGTAATTCAATGTAAGATTTTGCATAACAAAATCTACTATAAACACATTCAAAACTCAATATGTGATTCCATTTCTCACTATCCTGAAGTAGTTTTAGTAGAGTAATGCTACTGCCAAAGGCAACAAGAAAAACTAGACAAAATACCAGGAAAAAACTAGTCTTATTTGAAGAAGTTAGAATTCAATTGTAATAGCCAGGGTTTGTGAAGACAAGGTCTCCTAGAGAACAGAAGCTAATTTGAGTGTGGGCCTGTTATTTTGTGCAATGCTTACCACTGAGCCCATTTGCTGATTTTTACCTTGTGTGGACAAAGTGTAAGAAGCCTAGTGGAGGATTTGATGTGAGAAGAAAAAATATGAATACTTTCTTATAGAGATGAAACAAAAATATAGCAAATTGAGGAAAGGTACTAGCCCTTGAGGGGTCATGATCTTGGAGAAAAGGGAGATGCAGGAAATTGAGCCAAATATCCCACCCTAGTTTTTTCTTCAGGGAATTTTCCAATTGATGAGCAGTGAAAATTTAGAGAATAAGAAGCCAAGAAGAAATTGACTAACAAACCAATTAGATTGTGTTACTTGGAAGACAAAAATAAATTGAATTTCACTAGATCTCATATTTTCCCAGAAGCCTGGAGAAGTGTTGGTGAATCAGAGACAGATCAGACCCAATGAAGGCTGCAGCCTTACCCAAGGTCCCAGCTGACCGAGTCAGCTCTGTCCCTTATTAGAGTGAGGAAATCCATCTCTGATTTTGATGGCTGCCAGAAAATAGGATGAATTATTGCAAAATTATTACACCATCCAGAGCCTATATGGTGTCCTGTATTTAATAAAAATATGTCTAAACTAACAAAACAAACAGAAAACAACAAACTAGGATCGTTATGAAATACAGATATTAGAAAGAGAACCATAGCTGATAATGATATTAGGATTATCTAGATAGATAAGATCTACATTGAAGAAAAGAGAAGACAAGATGTAGAATTTCATCAGATATTTAAAATCAGTGTACAAATGCGGTAACTAATACTGAGAACTCAAGTGCTGGATTTAAAAGCAATTTGGGCATAACATAAGGCAGAATTACATATGAAGAATGACAGAAATATTTAATGCTGCAATATTTAAAGATTTTCATCAAAGATCAGGAGCAAGGCAAGGATGTTCAATAGCACCACTTCTGTTCACTATTGTTTGTGTGACCCTAGTCAGTATAGGAAAGCAAGAAAATTATAAAAAGATATAATGAGTGTGAAGAAAGAAAGAATCTATCATCATTCACTATGACATGAATATGTGTGTGTGTGTCCAAAAGCATTTTAGTCAAGTTATTAAAATTATAAAATGTATTTAAAATCTTCCTGGAAAACAAGAAGAAAAAAAAATCAGTTGCATAGCTTTATGATAACAACCATCTAAGCACACAAAAAAATGTGTATTTCTGTATAATCATTTACATAAATTAAAAAATTTGACCGTTAGTAATAAAAACCAAATTTGTAATTACCTTTAGGGGTTCCAGGGGGCAGATGAACATCTAAGAAGTGCTGATAACATAATATTTCTTCATTTGGGTGTTACATGGATCTATTCACTTCATGAAAATTCACTGAGTCAGACATTCATGATTTGTGCATTTCTCTGTAAGTACATTATAAATGACATTAAGATTAATATCAAGAAGTATGAGACACCTACATAAGCTTTTAAAGATTAAAAAGAAGAGCCATGATTAAAATTATGATTCACATATTTTCCTCTTAATAAAGAGGAGTATGTGTATGAATCAAGAAATAGATAATTTTTGTTTTAGAATCTTGTTGGCTTTTGAACATCTGCTCAACTTTCATTGTTCACAGGTTTTTAATTTTTATTGAAATTCAAATGTGAAAACACATCTGTTTCTCTGATTCATATTTTTGTGGTAAATCCTGAAATTAGTCAGTTGTGGTAAACTGGGAAATAATTCAAAACACAAGGGATATGTCTTCCTATTATTTATGAGGAAATATACATTGAATTCCTGAAATCAGCAACTTGGATTGATGGCTTGTTTACATGAGAAAGTATATTAAATATTGCCTTTTCTACTTGTGTATTACCATCTTTCTCAGTTAGAGTATAAGGTCCATATGAAATTGGAAAAAAAAGTGAAAGTGTGAATAGCTGAGTTATCTTTTGAATAAGAAAGAGATTATTTAAAATATATTCAAGGTCATGGTCTGGTGGATGATAATATTTCTCATGGGAATTTATCGCAGACCATCATCTCTCAATTGCATTGTCCTAAGTGAATTCAAGGGTTGCAGAGGGAAAACCTGGCCTGCTGAACTCAGAAGTCTGTGGGTGTGAAGTAACCTAGGTAACCAAAGACCAATAGGAAGAGATGATCCATGACCAATAGGAAAGAACGATACCTCCTGGGGGCGCCGGGGGCCAATGAAACACTTGCAGGCGACTTTAAAGGAGACGTATTTATAGCCCTGCAGGCCTTTGCAGCTCAGTCTCTCTCACCTCTGCTCTTTCACTAGAGGGACCCACTTCCAACTCTTTGGAAGTGCTCTAAACTTTCTCTCTGTTCTTCCTAAATAAAACCTCTCTGTTACCCTGAAACTTGTGTAGGTCACTTTTGCTTTCTACCCACACTACCTGTGCCGCTCCGGTTTTATTTTCATTTCCCACTCGTTTTTGCTTTCGGTTACCACATGCCTGGATTCAATTTTCTGTCTTGGCCAAGTAATCCAACCAGGTCCCTGGGTTCAGGGAACGGGACCCCAAGCCCCCAACACTAAGAACCTCTCCACTTTTCTATCACCCATCTCGTGCCCTTTGATTGGTGGGTTTTCCACACTTCTCTCAAGATAATCTTGTCAAAATCCAAATTCGACTTTCTAATTTTTCAGCTTAGAGTTTATTAAGCCTTTGGGATAAGTCCGGGTTCCTCTCGTCTCCCATATCCACTTGGTTTAATTTTAAAACTCGGTGATGCTGGCAAGGCTGGGACCAGATCTCTGTTGAGCGGTTGCAGTTATCACATTCTCATCCTCTGTTGTGTGAGATGTAGGATTTGTCTGCTCTCTCCAATAAAGTGTGAAGAGCTTGAGGAGTGAGAGTGAGAAGGAAAACAAAGAGAATGCGGCTATTTCCCTAAAATTGCGTCCCTCTCCTGTGCTCTGGGTTCACCACTTTCTCATCAGATGGTCAAGGGCCCCAAAACTGTTTTGATTCAGGCTATTAAAACTGATGCTCTTGCACAGTGGTTTTATATTTTTTCAGATAAATACTAATAGTGTTAGGAGAGGTGCCTTACTTTCTTTAAGAAGAATATTTGGTTACTTTGTTTTTAAAAGGAACTGAGTTGTAAATGTGTAAGATGATATAAAGTTAGTCTTCTAGTAAATTGAATGTTTATATTGGACTATTTCCCCAGTACCTTCCCTTGAATGAGAGTAATTTTTATATTATGACCCTAACTTCATTTCAACATTTACGATTATGCTGATAACATTAATTACTTATTTTTGTCATTTGTCCAAAATAATAGGTCATCAGCTATTGATTTAGAACATAAATTTTTGAGTGATTCAGAAATTAGATGAAGTCCTGGTTCCTTTATTTGCTGGCAATGTGATTTTGAGTAAATTACCTAAACTCTGTAAGTCCACATGTCTCATTTGAAAAACAGAAATAAAAGCGAAACTTTCCCTATAGGGTCATAGTGAAGATAGTGAAGAAAAAAATCAAACAGTAACTAAAAAGTATTTAGTAAAGTGCCAAGAAACTAGTTGAATGGTTATGGGCACACAAATGCTTCAGTGCAGACCTTTTTGTTTCAGGATATTTTCAGAAATTCCAGCCCTAGAACCCATAAGTGGTTTCCAGGCAGTGAAGGCTTGAGTGAATGTCTACTCCCTACAAGGGCTTTGTTGCAATTAAACGTGGAAATTTCTAGATGGGGAAACTGGAAGAAAATTCAGGAAGTATTCCCTTGGAAACAGACTGTATGGGAAGGACACAGATGTACGAAAATTACCTCATACAGTGATTATCACAGAATAAGGCACTTGAGTTATGAAATGACTCCAGCCAATGTCATGTCAGAAAAGCCTATTACTTGTTAAAGATGAAGAATATCGACCTTAGAAGAGATGTCTCTGAATTTATCCAGGTGCTTGTCAGGTTGTCATTGACTTTGTAAGATTCATTGTTTTTAGGAGCAAGAAAGAAGAAAATTAGAATTCTGGAATATACAAAGGAATTGAAGAATAAATCTAAAAAAGTAAATGCGGCCTTAAAGCATTACCAAAATCAATCAACAAAAGTCAGTCAACAAATCCTAAGCACTTATGTAAAATTCATTGGTGCTGAAAATATACAGAATCTTTTCATACATTTTATAATTGAAAAAGAGAGGGCTCTAAAAACATGTAAATGGATGTTAATATGATACATGATTTTGGTAAGTGCTATGATGAACTGTGGCAACCTGGTAAGAAATGAATATGAGTGGCAGGGAAGGCTTCTCTGAAATGACATGTGAGTTGGGAAGTAAACGAGAAAAAGATAATAAGCAAAAATCTGGGGAAAAGCTTTACAAGCGGAACATCAGATATAAAGACTCCAATTTGCACATTAAGATACAAAAGGACCACTATGTTCAGATTGCAAGGATTCAGCTGGAGGAGAAGATAGAGATGAGTTCAGATCTTGTTCAGAGACAGACCACAAATGGCCAAGTTTGGATTTTATCTTAAGTGTATCAAGGCCATTGGAAGATTAAGGAAGAGGCAGTGATATGATATTTTTCTTTCCTTTGAAAGATCATTCTGGCTGCTGTATGGTGGGTGGCTTCTAGGGAACCAATGGAGGGGCAAGAACCAGCTAAGAAACAACAGTCCATTCTAAGATTTACCGTAGGTGCGGACCCACTAATTACTATCCCTTCACCAATTCTCCCCCTCAAGGGTACAGGTGAAACTTACTAAATGTAGAATATAAATGTCTGAACACAATAACTATGAAAATGGCATGAAGGCTATGTTAACCAGTTCAATGAAAATATTTCAAATTATACATAAAAACAACCAGCACATTGTACCCCATGATTGCATTAATGTAAACAACTATGATTTAATTAAAAAAAAAAAAAGAAAGAAAGAAAGAAACAACAGTCCAGCGAGAAGATACACTAGGAGCCACGGCAATGGTATCATTATTTGCATTTTATATCTATTTCACCAAAAGTTGGATTTTGTACTCTTTATGAGTCATAGAAGAGAATCAAGGGTATTTTAGCCTGAGTAACTAGGGCACAGTGTCACAGAGAGAGGGAAGGCTCTGAGGAGATTAGATGGCAGAGTGGGCCCATCATTGGTTTTCCTGTGGTCATGTTAGGTTTGAGCTGCTTGTGATGTAAAGTGGGAAGTTGAATGCAAAGTGAAAGTGAGAGCAGTCTAAGAAAGTTATGTAGATGGTCTTCAGAATCAAGACTGATATGAAGCTCTGGGACTGGACAAGACCACCCAGAGAGAGAGTGTACAAAACTATGCGAGAAACCTAATGTAAAGCAACATTTGCAGGTCTTAGAAGAGAGACTACAGAGGAAAATGAAGAGAAAAGGATCCGAGGAGCCCTTGGGAACAGCCAGATTTGGGTTAGAGCAAGAGGACAAAAGCAGTGTTCAAATAAGAGCATATGGATGTAAATGAACTTGGCGGTGACAGATTAAGTTTCATAAATGTTCTGAAATGGTTGCGGGGGAGATGGGGGCACAAGGAGCAGAACAGAATAGTGATGCATTTCCTGTCAATGGTGCGTGATCTGGAGGCTCATATTTCTGAAAACAACTGAAGTGAAAGTGATGTAAGGAATAGTAGCTTGTTTCCAAGCGAAGCGTGCCGTGGGAGTGGGGATCTTGGCAAAGAGGAAGATCAATTCATCAGAGCACCCTGCCCTTGAAATCTCAGGGGCACCCAATCTCAATCTGCACTGCTAGATTGAGACTAGGTTAATAGCATAGAATGGGTGTTTGCTTTATCTTATCTGTTTTCTTATGTGGGAGGAGTGGACATATTGCAAAAAGAGGCTGCCAGATACGATTTAAATGTGAAATGCAAGGTGGTAGACAAGATAAATTTAGTCAAATTAATGAGTTAATAATTTATCCTCAGAAAATGCAAATCCGTGTTGGAGTTCTTTTTCTAATCCTGCAAGTGTAAACAAAACATTGATAATTTAAAGCTGTGGACAACCACAACTTTAGAATTGAAAACAACCTTTTGTATAAGAACAGAAGCTTTGGTAATTTTAAGTTTCTTTTACCCTCCACTTTTTAATTAATATTTCTATGTTTTAAGCCCAACTTTTGCTTCTCATTTCTATGAAGCTAGTGCTAGATCTTGTCCCTTTAACTACACTTAAAACATCCACTCTTACTGCCAACATTTGTTTCTCTTTTATTTTATTAAGTCAGACAATCACGGTGCCTCACCAGTGTGCCTGGTAGTGGAGCCTAAGCTGACTGTGTGATGGTGGATCTTGCTGTGCTGGGCATTGCCACTAGTGGTAATTGGCCCAGAAGAGATGTCTTAATATAGAGAGTATATGGTATATTTTCCATGGAGAAGTCACCAACTTATGTTTTCAAAATGTGAGTTTTTCAAGATCCTCTCATATTGCAACATATTTGTAATAGGTGACCATATTTTCTTTTAATTTATGGATAACTAACCCTCACCCTTCTAGAGTATTTTAATATATTTCTTGTAGCTCTAGGTCTAAAAACCTATTTTCATTTCCTTCTTATTTACCTCTTTTTATTTTAGCCAATAAAATGAATCTTAAACATACATTCAAGCTCCTCTTTAGCGCGAATTGTATTTTTAAAGTTGCTTAGACTATGTTCCAAGTATTGGTTCTATAGAAGACTAGCACAAATGCAGAAAGGAAAATCGGTGTGTTTGGCCTTAAACATAATGATGCTGATACAGAGTGCCTTGTGTTTTAAATTTGAATGTAAATATAATTACTACATTTTTTATATAAAGTCAGTGATCTATTTTTATTATGCTTATCTAAGTGAAACATCGCTTTTTCATCCAATCGGCACAAAACTCATCATCTTTAGTTTTAATAAAATGACTGATTGTTAATAATTCATTTAACTTCATTGTTTTAGGCTTTTATCAAACATATCCTCTCTCTATGTAACTGATGATGTGCCAGCCCTAGGTAACAGTCTGATGGTAGCACATATACAGAAGGTGTAATTCCACCAGTCTCTTCAATTGCCTATCAAACATACGAGTTCTGACAATTAAATTCATGAATTTGCCATCATATGCTTGCCCTGGCAGCACTGCATAAACAACTCAGTAAGGTTTCATAACCATGGTATATCATTGTCTCACAGTTTATATTTGTGTCAACATGTGGTACTGTCTTGCTGAGTGGTGTTTAGTATTGCTGTTGCATGTTGTTGTGTGTCATCACCTGAATGTCAGAGCTTGAATTAGAGCGATGTGTTGCAGCCCATATAGCCTATGGCTAGGAGTGAGAGTTATAAGAAATACCTGTATAGCTCAATAATAGAACACCTGGGTGGAAAGGGCATGGAGAGGAATTTAGCTCTCCTAACAAGTACAAGAGCTTGCGAGATGAGAGCAGTGGTGAATTGACAATCTCTACACCTGTGGTGTTGAGAGGCATGAGATTAGCCTATATTAGGCTGGAGGAGAAGGCAGTCAAGGAGCATGCACATTCTATCACCAACACGCTTACTCTGACTCTGTCTCCTCTCCTGCCTGCAGAATGCCAGCACGGGGTCTCTCTGCTGAAGATTACAAAGCTCTGCTAAAGACTAGGATCTATCTATTCTAAGAAGACTGCTTTACTCTCTCTAAGACTCACTCTCTCTCTCTCTCCAGCTAAAGGAGATAGCCCTCAGGCACCTAAGAGAAACTTTACCAGAGCAAGTTAACTTAGCGGTCCAAGTCCGGAACCTAGTTAAGCTGGGCCTGAGACCTGGCCAGTCCAGGGCCCTGGCAAGCAGTGGTATCAGAAGTGACATGTGACAGCGATGACCAAATATTCATATATTTCTTGTTAAACTTGGCAAAAGTAGAAGTGAAATCAGGGACATGTTAGTCTAAGTGTATGGGGATAATGCGATAAAGAGAATGTCAATGTACAAATGGATTGAATGTTTTTCTAAGTGAGAGAAAGCATCACTGATGAACAGAGGTCAGAGCAGATAGTAATGAGCAGAACTAATAAAACGTTGCAAAATTCTTCAAATTCTGCATCAAAATTGTTCCTGTGTGAAGCAAAGTAGACCAAGAAACATCAAAAAAGAAACAGAATGGCTCGGCGCCTGTGGCTCAATGGGCTAAGGCGCCAGCCATGTACACCTGAGCTGGCGGGTTGGAATCCAGCCTGGGCCCGCCAAACAACAATGACGGCTGCAACCAAAAAATGGCCGGGCATTGTGGTGGGCGCCTGTAGTCCTAGCTACTTGGGAGGCAGAGGCAGGAGACTCACTTGAGCCCAGGAATTGGAGGTTGCTGTGAGCTGTGATGCCACAGCACTCTCTCCAGGGTGACAGCTTGAGGCTCTGTCTCAAAAAAAAAAAAAAAAAGAAACAGAAAAATCTTAACTAACAATCTTGGCCAATAACTCATGGCTCTTGCATCATGACAATGCACCAACTCACATGGCACTGTCTTCCAGGGATTTTTTTATCCCATAAACAAATAACTGTATTGGAACACTACAGGTTCCAATACAGGTCACTTCCTACTGACCTGATATGGCCCCCAGTGACTTTTTTCTTTACCTAAACACAAAAGAAATGTTGATTGGAAGACATTTTTATGACAGTCAGGGCATCAAGGATAATATGAGGACAGCTTTGATGGCCATTACAGAATAAAAGTTGCAAAATTGTTTTGAAGGTGGAATAGGCAGTGGGGTTGGTACATTGCCTCCCAAGAGGGGTAATTTGAAGGGGATCATAGTGATATTCAGAAATGAGGTATGTAAGCACTTTTTCTAGGATGAGCTTGTAAACTTTATTGTCAGATCTCATAAATGAAAATCTTTTGATACATTCTTAACCCTATTCTGAATATAATATGGGTCCCCTTTTTTATTTTGTGTTTTTTTTTATAAATTTGACTCCCCTTAGAGATGAACCAAATCTGCCCAAACTATAATAGTATTTTGTGAGTTTTTTACAGTTATGAAACATTTTGAGATTGGTTTTCTTCCTGTTGAAATTAGATTCATATTGGAAAGTGACATTCTGTCCTTGGGCCCATTAATCTTCGTAGATTCATATGCTTGATTTAGATTTCTGACACTATCTGTGCTCTGTATAATACCTAGATTGCTGCCCACATGGATGAATACTAATGACTGTCTCTACCAATACAAAGCAGAGAACAGTCCTCTCTTTAATAATCGTGTATTGGAGAAGTCTGGAGTGAAGGGGGCAGAGCAGGGGTCACCTGGCCCTCACAGGTCTTCTTATCCCTTGAGTAGCACATGGGACAAGCCCATTTGTGGGTATTCATGGGCACTTTTAAAGGACTACTGTAGAAAGGTAAATTCTTTTTTTTTTATCCTAGAGATGGTTATTTAGTGATTTTCATGATTGCATCAACATTCTCTCTCCACTAGAAAAGAATGGACAATTAGTCAAACTTAAATTAATCTACACTTGAAATTCTGTCATCAAGAAGGATGCAAATGTGTATAGCAGAGGTTTTGGCTAGTAACAGAAACATACGCCTTCTAAGAAATTGTACCACATTTGGGGATTAAGTATAACAACAATTTAGGTCATGAAAAGGGTTACTGGAAGAATTACCTTAATTAAAATAAATTTTTTAAAAAGTGCTCCTAACTAAAATACTTGTTTTATAATTTTAGATAAAATCATGAGTATTTTTTACTCATATACGTAAAAATAAGTATAGTTTAAAGACTGCAGGAAGATCAATTGAAATATTACTAGTATTTCTCTCTGAAGCAGAGTGTAATTTGGAATTTTCTGCTTTTTTCCTAAGGAATTTTAAAAAAATTTATGGTAATACTATATTACTTTAATATTATTTCTGATATTTTAAAAAATTATTAAATCATAATTTAAAAAATGAAAAGCACTCAGTGATTTAGTGTATGTACATGTGTGTATGTATGTATGTTTTATGTATTTTATATTAAAATTTTTTATTTGAAAATTAGATAAGTGAGTTTTTCAATGGGGGATAATAGAAGCAGATGTTTAAAAGTATATAACGAATGGGATTCTCAGGTAATGACATAAAAAGGCTAATGACCTGGAGAAGTTTTAATGCAGGTGACAAATTAGCAGCTTACCTTAAAATAAATAAAACAGACTTTGATACATCAAGTACATTTTAGATCAATCAATATTTATTAGACTAAAGCCGTAACACTTTTTTATCTTAAGCATTGTAATGATGCCTACCTACTCCAGCCGTAAAGTTGTGATTGAGTGCAGGGTGTAAGGAGTGCCTCTTACAGGAGGCAAAATGATCAGTCTTAAAGGACACAGAATAGATTTTGTAGGGATAATTTACATGTGCTCATACATGTGTGCATATGTATTTGTGTGTGTGTGTGTGTGTGTGTACATGCGTGCGTGCGCTTGAGTGCAGAAACTGGAGTGTTTGGACCTCTGAGGAAGGGGACAGGGGAAGCACGAAACTAATCTCTGATTAGATGAATGCAGGTGATCTGCCATTATTCATTTTAGGGTTTCTCAGTAGCAGCACTATTCACATTTTGGACCTGATAATTATTTGTTGTGGGGAATGTTCTGTGCAATGTAGGATGATTGGCAGCCACTCTGGCCTCCACCCATTAGATACCAGTAGCCCATCTTTCCCTATTGCTATACTTAAAAATGCTTTCAGATATTGCCAAATATTCCCTGGGGATTGAGGAGGGTGAGATTATTTGGGATTGACAAACATTTTTATGTCTGTTACCAAGAGGTGAATCATTTGGAGGAGGAAAGAGTATCATCCAGAGGCTATATCAACTTTTTGTACAACTTTGACATTCAGTTAAAGGAATGAGAACAAAGACTAAGGAAATAATAACATATAATAGAAACATATGCATTAATTAAAAGTTATTAGGATCAATAGATAAAGATATTTACATGGCTATAAATATACTCCAAAAAGATGACAAAATGGGTGGTTAGACAATATGTAGTCTAAAACGCGGAGTTCAAAGAATGTTCTATGCTGACTTTCACTAATGGTGGTTTGTTTCCTTGTGTATGCATTTGTTGGTCTTTGTGAGCTTATATATTGTTTATCCTAAATTCTGGAAAATCTTGAAACCTAAATTCAGGACACTTTTTATTAGTGAAGATTTTTGTTAATTTTTGAGGGAAATATTACTGATCTTGGACTAAGTAGTGTCCCCACCTTCCTCATATAGTATCAGGTTCATCTTTTCTACTTTTATTGCTCGAAGTACTAACATGGGCTTTTACCCTCAGGGCCCCTTTCCATGTGAGTTTATGGGTTATTTCTCTCCTCTCAGCTTTTGGTTTTTGCTTTTGGATTTCTTGATGAATTACATTACTTCCCTTAAGCCCAGTTATAAAACAAGTAACTTATTATACATACAATGTATTGTTTAGTCACTGTATTGCTGGAAGGTAAAGCCCATATACTTTATTACAATATATCTTTTGCAGTGCTATTTCAAAAACTGATAGTTGCTAAAAACTGATACTGACATAAGAGTTCATCTCCTCACCAAAAAAATAAAGTTGAAAATTAAGTGGAAGGTGAAAAAGAAGCTTAGATTTGGAAGAGAATACATTTAGAATGCTTATTAATTATGATTCTTACAAAGTTAATTGTCATTTTCTAACAGAAAACAAATGAATCTTCAAATTAAAATTTCCAGTGGAATTAATGCAGTGACTCATTATATAACACATTTTAGGCAGCAAGTCATCCATCCTTTGGACTCTCAGGCAATCAGATGTGTTTAAGCCAAAGATGATTTAAGACAAAAGTAATCAGGTTTCCTGCAACACTGCTTTTTGTGTGATATAGAGCTTATCACTGCTTAGTCATTCTCGTTCTTTTTAGTGCCTTCATTTCATTGCCTGAATAGCTTTCGCGGTAATATTATTGTTTGGACTGATTGAATAGTCTATTTCATTTGATAGCCATCAAGTGAAAGCAAAAGTCATTTCACAGCAATTTCCTGTTACATAAAAGGAGACATTACTTTTCAAACAATGGCATAAATGATTTCAACAATTAGCATTTACATGTGAGGTTTTTTCTTTAATTTTTGTTTTTCTTCTTCCATATTAACTCATTTGATTTTATCAAAGATTTAAATGAGTGAAATAGAGGCACAGTTTAGCTCAAGTAACAATGGGACCCAAAGTAACCCCAGGTTCTATTTCAAGCAAATGAGTATTTAATTTACATTTTCTGTAGCCAGGGATGTCTGAAGGCTTATATGGAGGACCTGCCTTTCAAATGCCTGTATTTACTTTTCTTTTCTTTCTTTCTTTTTTTTTTTTTTGAGACAGAATCTCAGGCTGTCACCCTGGGTAGAGTGCCATGGCATCACAGCTTACAGAAACCTCAAACTCTTGGGCGTAAGCAATTCTCTTGTCTCAGTCTCCCAAGTAGCTGGGACTACAGACACCCACAAGAACACCTCACTATGTTTTATTTGTAGTTGTCATTGTCGTTTGGCAGGCCTGGGCTGGATTCGAACCCTCCAGCTCTGGTACATGTGGCGGTGCCCTAGTTGCTGAGCTACGGGCGCTGAGCCAAATGTCTGTATTTTCTGACATTTTCCCTTTGACATTCTTTTTAAAATGGAATGTTTCCTCTCACCTGGTAGAATCTGAGTCAAGTACAGCACCCACACTTACTTGGTCGCCTTTAAATTTTTCTTAGGTAACTAAGTTTGTCCATGGAAATTTGTCTGCTCTCTCTGATGACTAAGTTTTTAATTATCTTGGAATAGTGAAAAAGATAGAAAAAAAGGGATTTTTTAACGTGTTCTGACAGTGTCCAAACTGTTTTCATCACTATTTAAACTACTGTCTACAGGATGTAATTTAAGAATATCTGTATTTCCCTAGATTTGGATCTTGTGTGGCCCCAGTGAATTCTGTTATTTGAAAATGTATATCTATGCATAACTGTTCCTCAAACGCAGGAAATGTTTCTCTACCTTAGCCTCTCTAGGAACAAACTGATTCAAAGGGAACCACAACCAGTTTGCTTTCTACTTGTGATGGAAGACAACAGTTTCAATATTTAAACAGAAGTTAATGAACGTGAGATTCGTATTAACATTACACAGTGATAATCTTTAGGAAAAAAATTGCCGGTAATACTATGATAGCTTCCAGCGGAGTCTAGTAGATTATATAACTTGACTGCACATATTTAGAGCATTTAACTAGAAAACAGAACTAGTAGTTACAGTCAGTGCAGCTTTGTGAATCTAATTCTCTGATTACATCTTAGAAATCACTTGATCCAATATCTTTGTACAGAGAACAGGAAACTGATTCTTTGAGCAGCAAAAGTTACTTTTGCTGGACAATAGAAACTGTGATCAAAATGGGGCTTCTGACCGCATCATGTCATGTGAGATTTCCCAATCAAAAGTAGATGAAATAATGATTCAGACCAAAGCATGATGAGTATTATTTATGTATTTAAATTTTCTTATTATCTCCAGGAAGGAAACAAATGTGTGTGCTTTAGAATTTATCTCCATTACTACTAGAATATGATGAACAATTTATACTAAACGTCTAGATACTATTTGGGTGATCATTGAAAGAAGGATTAAAACAACTAAAATATAACAAAACATCTTTTTCTTACTTGAGCTATGTCCATCTTGAAGATGGCTGAAGGAAGAGAGGAAATGATGTTTAAAAAATGTTTCTTTCTTGAGAAACAGTAGATTGTAGATTCATTGGCTTCTTAATCTCCAAATGCTCTGGAGGAGTCCAGGAATTCCAGGCAGATTGAGAGTCATTGTTCTATCAAAAACTAACCACATGAACAAGGAGTTGGTAGGATGGTAGGAGACCTTTGCCTCTAAAGGTTATTGGTGAAATCCAAAGGCTTTGGAAATAAGGGGACCAACAGGACAGTTTTTGGTGTTATATTTGTAATCAAACTCCAGACAATAAGATATTCCATGATAAATAAGACCCCAAATTTATTATTTTTAGAGATCCTGAAATAAATTAACTACAGGTAACATGAGAGATCTTTGTCATAAGAATTGTTAAAGGATATCAATAACCTTTTGAAAAATATTTGTGTATTGCTTCTTAAATCTTGTTTATACTCATTTTTTAATTGTGTCTATCATATAAGGTAAAGGTCAAGATGATTTTTAAATACTATTGGGATATAGAATTGATCCAAGATTATTTGTTGAAAAATCAATTTTCAGTGAACTATAATGTCACTCTGTCATAAATCAAGTGACCACGTATGTGCGGATCTTTTCTGGTGTTCCTATTCTATTTCATTTTCTGTTTGTCTAATCTTGTGCCAGACATGTGCTCTTAAATACTGTAGCATTGAAATAGATCTTAGAATCCAAGATTGAAATTCCTCCACTGCTTTTCTTCCTCAACAATACTTTGGCTATTATTGTTGCATTGAATTTGTGTATATATTTTAGAATAAAGTTGTGAATTTTCTCAAAATAAATTCTATTGGGATATTGGTATGGATGCACTAAATCAATAAATCAATTCTTGGAGAATCAACAGTATTGATGTTCTAATCTATAACATAACTTCTATTTATGTATTCTTTAATTTCACTTAATAATGTACAGTTTTCTATATAGGGCTCTTGACATTTTTTTGGACAGAGTCTTACTTTATTGCCCTCGGTAGAGTGTTGTGGCATCATAGCTCACAGCAACCTCAAACTCTTGGGCTCAAGTGATCCTCTTCCTTCAGCCTCCTGAGCATCTGGGACTAAAAGCAGCTACCACAATGCCCAGCTATTTTTAGAGGGGGTCTTGCTCTTGCTCAAGCTGGCCTTGAACTCCTAAGCTCAAGTGATCCACCTGCCTCGGCTACCCTGAGTGCTAGGATCACAGGCATGAGCCACCATGCCTGGCCTTGGCTCTTCACATCTTTTATGAGTATCCCACCTTTTGTTTTTTATATGTTATTATAAATTACATAACTGGTAAATTTTGTCTTTTGGTGTTTATTGGCACTATATAAAAATCTAAATAACATTTTTATCATTAACCACTTGTATCTGGAGACATTACTAAATTTACTCATTTTAACAGGGTGTATGTCACTTCACTGTACTTTCTACCTACATAATCATGTTATAATCATACACACTCTTTTGCAAGGACACCTGTCTAGCAACTGCCTGTCTAACCTTGGACTGAACTAGCCTTGCTATTGATCCTTACAGTCAGGGATAGTTGTTTCAGAACAACTTATGTAACCTCCTCATTTTTACCTTAAAAACCTTGCTTTGTTTGCTTCCTTAAAGGTGTCCTTAATTTACTATGGCATATGCATGCTACTTTCTCCGTATTTCACATTGCATTATTCACTTTAAAATAAACTTACTATCTTTGGAGGTTCTCTGCCTGTGAGTTGATGTTGACATAATCTGTGGTCACCAAGCAGTGGTGACAAAGTTAGCTCACTTTGGCACCTCCTGGAAGGTAAGGCAGAACCAAATGAGTACTGTGTTTGCAGAGTCACCTCTTCTGCCCTGCTGAATCTCCTCTGAGATTCTCCAACTCCCTCCTTTGGGTGAGTTCTTTTGATTTTCATTGAGGATCTGGTTTGGTTACCTGGCTGCCTGGAATAAATCTTGCATCCCTCTTGGAACTATAAAAGACTTTTTGTTTTTTTCTGGCAAGTCTTTTCTGGTAGAAGGACAAGGATTCTGAAGAGTAATCTGGTTTTTACAGAACTTACGTATGGTTTGTAAAGCATGATTTTTTTTCCTAATGAATTCACTTTTAGGTTTTTGTATGTGTGTACCTGATTTAATATTTTGTTTGTTTTGCACAATTTAAAAGTTTTTCGTGTATGCTTATTTTTCTTTCATTTTGATTTGCTACATGCATCTGTAAATGATTTAGCTCTTTTTCTTTTTCTTCTCCCTGCTTGTTTCTGAACATCTCTTAAGAGCAAAAATAAACATTCTTAACAATGGGTGTAGGGTGGCCAACTAAAATCCAACAGGGTGTCACCACCATCTCTGATGGATCCTAATTGAGAGTCTTGGAAGAAAAAGTCTCCTATGTCAGTATCAACAGTCACAGACAGGCAATATTATCCCTAGGGACCCTGCCAGTATCAAGAAAAATCCGATGCAATCAGTGAAAACTTGGTCATAGGTCAGACATTTAGGCCACAGGCCATCTGCTCAGTAATAAAAAAAAAAGAATGCTGTGCTAGGTACACTTAAGAAATCAGAACACTCATGTATTAATAATTTGTGGTGTATGTATGCCATGGAATATTATGCAGCCTTAAAAAAGATGGAGACTTTACCTCTTTTACATTTACATGGATGGAGCTGGAACACATCCTGCTTAGCAAAGTATGTCAAGAATGGAAGAAAAAATATCCAATGTACTCAGTACTATTATGAAACCAATTTACAATCGCTCACACTTTCATACGAAGAATAGATCACAGCTATGGCCCAAGATGAAGGAGGAAGGGTAGGGGTGGAAGGGGAGGGGGGATGTCAGATCATGGGAGGGTGAATGGTGGGATCACACCTATGGTGCATAATGCCAGGGTACGTGTCGGATCTATTAGTACAGAGTATAAATGTCTTAACGCAATAATTAAGTAAACGAGATGAGGTACGTATTATTCTGTGTGATGCAAGCATTCCTGGTTCTATATGAAATCATCACATTGCATCCCATAAATACATTTATGTATACATGATCTATGTATTTATGATTTAATAAAAAATAAATAAATAAAAATCAAGTAATCAAAACACTTTTTGCAAACCCTTACAATTCCTTGACAGGGCTTACAGGATTTTTCTTTTTTTCTGCTCTCTGGAAATTAATAAGAAACTAAGTGGTCCCAAAACAGAGCCCCCATATTAAAAAGTACTGAATGGAATTGTGAAGTTCTAAAGCAATCCAACCATTCTGGAACTCTAACCAGCTATTCATCTAAAATTTACAGCCCATTTGCTTCCACATTATTTTAAACTGGTGGGAAAATTATACTAAGGGTAATTTATGGGAATCATGTGAACCCTCCTAAATTGTTTTTGTTTACAAAAGAATACTTTACCAAATAGCTGAAAAGTACAGTTAGCTTAAGAAAGAACATTTCCTTGAATCTGGGAAATAAACCATTAAAAACTAACTGTGTCAACTAAAAGTCATAAAAAGAAATCCTCATCAATTATTTCCTTTCATGTCATTAATTTTTGTTTTGTTTAATCTTGGTTAGCAGTTCCATGAATTCACAGTTTCTTTTTGAGTGTTCTGAAAATTTTTACATAGGCCATTGGGTTTCTTTTTTTTTTGTACAGACAGAGTCTCCCTTTATGGCCCTCAGTAGAGTGCCGTGCTCACAGCAACCTCCAGTTTCTGGGCTTAGGCGATTCTCCTGCCTCAGCCTCCTGAGTAGCTGGGACCACAGGCACCCCCCACAACGCCTGGCTATTTTTTTGTTGCAGCTCAGCTGGGCTGGGTTTGAACCCGCCACCCTCAGCATATGGGGCCGGCACCTTACTGACTGAGCCACAGGCGCCGCCCTAGGCCATTGGTTTTAGTTATCAGAAACCTGTATTAAAAAACCTGTCATCTTAGAAGGGTACAGGTGAAACTTACTAAATGCAGAATACATATGTTCTCATACAATAACCAAGAAAATCCCATGAAGGTTATGTCGAACAGTTGGATGAAAATATATCAGATTGTATATGAAGCCAACACATTGTGCCTCATGATTGCGCTAATGTACACAGCTATGATTTAATAAAAAAAATACCTGTTAGAGTTTTTTTCATAAAGGCAGATGCCTTTAGAAAAGAATCAAAACTGTACCGTTGGGTGACACAGACTTAGAATAACCATGATTCAAAAACTGGATGAATTCCAACTCCAAGGAGTTCATCATAATTATAACACAGTAGTAAAGGAAATTCAGTTTTTTTTATTGCATGGAACATTTTAAGATAGCTGGAATCATGGTTAACAGCATCACTTCAGAACCATCGGCCTTTTATAATCTTATATAATCTTTAGAACATTCACATCCACACATATTCATATAAATATAAGATAAAGAAGATTAGCATCATACTTTTATTTTTATTTCAGATTAATGTGAGAGAACAATTAGATTACAATGCTGGCATTTATGAGCTAGGGTTCCTGTTGTAGGTGTGTCCCACACCCGGGAGGTGCCATATACCCTTATGAGTGCCCATTAGAGGGAGTACACTGAGCTCCCTCACTTCTCTCCTTTCCCCCCATCCTTCCTCCCAACTTGAATTGAATTGAGCTTTTCTCTTATGTGTGTGTGTATTAGTTTGTCTACTGGCTTCATATACATTGGTTTTTCATTCCTGTGATACTTTACTAAGATGTTTCAACACCATCCAGGTTAGTACAAAAGATGTAAAGTCTCCATCTTTTTTAAGGCTGAATAGTATTCCATGGTGTACATATACCACAGTTTATTAATCTATTCATGGATTGATAGACACTTGGGTTATTTCGTAGTGATTGTGAATTGAGCTGCAATAAACAATCTAGTGCAAATGTCCTCAGGATAAAATGATTTTTTTTTTCTGGGTAGATGCTTAATAGTGGGATTGCAGCGTCAAAAGCAAGGCTAATTTAAGTTCTTTGAAGATTCTTTATACTTCTTTCCAAAGAGGCTGTATTAGTTTGAAGACCCACCAACAGTAGAAAAGAGTTCCTTTCTCTCCACCTCCACGCCAGCATCTGCAGCTTTGAGATTTTGAATTACGATGTTATTTGACAATACTTATCATACAATCCAATATCTTTTTCTTTCTTTTTTATTAAATCATACCTGTATACAGTAGTGCAATCATGGGGTACAATCTGCTGGTGTCTTATACACTCTGAAATATTTTCATCAAACTTGTTAACATAGCCTTCATGGCATTTTCTTAGTTACTGTGTTAAGACATTTATATTTTGCATTTAGTAAGTTTCACCTATACCCTTCTAAGATGTCCCGTAGGTGTAATTGGTGCAATCCAACATCTTAAAGAAGCCTACTTAATTTAATATCTCTTTTGCATGGTGAGTGACACATGTTTCTGGATTCTCAGGGGTCTCAGAAGAAATTCCCAAAGTTAATTTGACATGAAAAAGACTTAGTTTGGAACTCTGATATTTGGGAATTCTGCCAAAGGTGTCACAAGTCATTGTGAAATAATAACCATTCACTTAAGCAGAGAGGCAAAAGATTTCAAAAGTAAATGCAGGAAGTTACAAGGAAGTAAAAGAAAAAAAACTTAACTCTTTTAAAGCTCAGTTTTTCTAACTAATCAAAAGCTAATAAAGACAATATAAAGCACAGGAATTATCCTGATAAAACACAAAATCTTTTTCTTCTATGCTAGTTAACAAAACACTAAAAAACAAACAAACAAACAAAAACCCTCTTGCTGTGTGATTGGTGAAGCCCATCTAGATAACCTGGAAATCACCTAATGAAAAGGTGTTAGAATTCACTAAGGCACTAGAAGAGTCGGCTCAAGGTTTCGAGTGCCCTCCATATTGTAGAAATAAACAAGAAAACTAGTACCTTGAGCAGGGAATTATATGGGTCCTAGAAAAAGATAAAGCATGTGGAATTGCCTGGTTCCATGGAACACTTCACACACATCAAGAGAAGCCAGGGTAGAGAAACAATTTATACCCGAGGAAAACAGTGCTTTCCAAGGCCTTCAAGACAAACACAACAGCCAAGTACGAATTAGAAAGGGAACAAAGTGGGTCTACAGGAATGGACTAAAAAGTTAAATAACAGAGTTACCACTTCAGTAAAGTGAAAAGATGCACCTTCTCAAGAAGATAAAGAGAAAGAGCTGAAGGCCAATGTCTCATGACCTACAAGTTGTTTGCAGCAAGACACAGCAAAAAGTTGAAATTCTGAGGTAGAAATCTGAAAAGCTTTAAATGAAAAATCCATTTTTTGAACTTAAATTATTCTTTTAAGTAAAGAAGATAACAGTTTTCACCTGGAATGAATAAAATTAAATGGAAATTGTAAGACAGAAAAAAAAAGCTACAGTTTAGAAAATGGTTGAAAATGTGAAGAAATGGATTTTAGAATTCAAAATCAAAACTTGCAAATTTGACTAAGAACAAGTAAAGAAAACCTCACTGCTTCAAACATAGAGAACCAGAGTGTGGTTTTGTATCAGTGTTTTAGTGTTCAATTTTACAAGACTAAAACAATTCCTAATTTTAACCAACTTTATTGCACGTAGAGTTCATTTTATAAGATTCATTTTTTACAAACCTTTCCAGTTTCTTCAGACTTTTTATTTATTTATTTATTTTTAGTTGCAGTTGTCATTGTTGTTCTAGCTGGTGGGCCGGGTTCGAACCTGCCAGCTTTCTTTTATGTGGCCAATGCCCTACCCACTGAGCTACAGGCACTGCCACCTCAGACTTTTTAAAACTTGCATAAATTTTTATATTGGCCTATATTTTCTTCTTTATTATTCTGCCTATGGGGAAAAATTTACTTCCCTTTTTTTCCTTATCAGTGTTACCACCCAAGATTCTTTTTCATATAAAAAATGTATTCTTTCTCCTTTAAATTTGCTTACCAAAAATATATGCTCATAAATTATCTTTTCTTCTCTCTCTCTTAATTACTGGTTCCTTGTTTTTGACTTGTTATATTTTGCATATTTTAAAACTTCCCTTAAATTGACAAAATTATTCTTCATTCATCCAAAAAATACTTCTTTAATATCTATCATTTTATGCTTTTACCAAAATGTGTCTTGCTCTTTTATATATTTTTCATACAGAATTACAAATAGTAATTAAAATTTTTAACTTTTAGTAACTTTAATTTTTAGGTAATACCTAGGAAGGAAGCATTTTGATCTGTTAGTTATATATCAAAAGCTTATGAATATACATATATATTATAACTTCTAGAAATATGTGCTTTCTTGTGTAACAAAATTTCAGTGTGCAATAAAACATTTATTAATAGATCCAAATATGTTTTGTCTTTGTATAAAATTTAAGAAGTCAAAAATGAATAAGTACAGTCAATTGGTTAGTAACTCATGTTTAGTATTTTATCTTATTTGGAAGTGACTCCAAACAGTTTATCATTATCTGTTACTTAATTTAACATAGCAAAACTTAACAATCTAAAATTACATGTTTGTTAGACAAAGTGAATCGTTTCACGTTATTTCTGTTAACTATTTTTACATCCTACGAATAACAGGTGCTCATCACCTAAGTAAAACCTTAAATATACGGATATTTTGCCTGTAACTCAGAAAAACGGCTGTTTTCATTAACCCCAAATGTTAGTCTTATTCATCAAAGCGCTACACAAAGATCATTTGGCTCTTTTAAAAATGTATTTCAAAATATTAAGGGAGTACAGATATTTTTGTTACGTGGATAGTATTTATGTTTTAGTCGGGGCTATAAGTGTGCCCAGCCCTGGAATCGTGTTTGTTTATTATACCCATTTTATAGGTTTTTGTCCCTTCCCTCCTCTCCACAGCTCCCTTCTTGACTTCCAACAATTTTTACTTCTTTGTATGTACATATGCGCTCATCAATTAGTTCCAAATTATTAGAGAGTGTATGTGGTATTTGTTTTCCATTCTTGAGACTTCACTTAGGATAATGACCACTGCTTCCATCCTAATTGCTGCAAAAGACATTAGTTCATTTCTTTTTATGAACTACGACATAGCGTCTCTCTCTCTCTCTCTCTCTCTCTATATATATATATCCATGTTGTTAATCCACACATGAATTGTTTGGCACTTGGACTGATTCTACATCTTTGCAATTGTGTTGCAATAAACATTCAAGAGTCTTTTTGATTAAAAAAAAAGAAAGAAAGAAAAAATTCCCCCACTTTGGATAGATGCTCAGTAGTGGAGTTTCTGGACCATATGGTAGGTAGGTCTTTTTTTAGTTCTTTGAGAAATCTCCATACTGTTTTCCTTAATGTTTGTGTTAATCTGAAGTCCCAAAGTGTATAAGCTTACCTTTCTCTCTGTATCCATCCCAGCTTCTATGGTTTTTGGACTTTTTAATAAAAGCCATTAAACTGGGCAAGCAGACATGTCCTTGTGGTTTTAATTTGCATATCCCTAATGATTAGTGACATTGAACATCTCTTCCTATGTCTATTGTCCATTTACCTATTTTCTTTTGAAAAGCTTGTGTTTACGTCTGATAAAGGGCTAATATCCAGAATCTACAAAGAACTCAAACAAATCATCAAAAACAAACAAACAACCCTATTAAAAAGTGGGCAAATGACATTGCACTTTTAACCTAGATTTATAAATTTGTGATCTTAAAACAGCTTGCAAAGACTAATATAATCCTGCCAGACCAGCAAACCCGGGAAAAAATACATCCAACAATTCTGAAGACATCTTTGTTTTAATTTTAGCAACAAATTTAAAACCAGTTTATTTATCAAAGATTTATTTGAATCACATGAACTAAAAAATATTTAGATAATTACTATATTTTTTACAGTTTTGAGTATTAAATATAATTTACATACCTTCTCTCTAAATCAATTTGAGTAGAATTCATTAAAGGATTTCTGACTGAATATGCCTGATTTCAACATGTGGGCCCAGCATGAAACATATCATTTATTTATAAGTGTAAACACATATAAACATATGTACACATAAAGATGCTATAATTTTCATTTTAAAATTTTAGTCATGAGACATTAAAATGCAGTAATATAAACTCATTGGTTTAAAAGAGGACAACTGGATCTGAATTATACTTCTGACAAAGAGACCCGTTCACATGGCTAAACATCAAGATTTTCATCTCTCCTGGTAGGTAATCTTACAAAGGCTGTGCACCAAATGCTGGGCAAAGCAGTTTCCACAGCAGTTGGAAGAGCCTCTTTTACTCTTCTTATTTTTTCTCTTTTGTTTTCATTTGTATATGAGATAAAGGGTTAGTTCCTTGGTGTTTATAATGCATTGGAATGCCATAAGAAACATAATCTTCAAGGAAGGTTTTGTAAACAAAAATGGAAAATTTACTTTTTTCTTCCTATTTAATCCCTTCAAGATTCAGAACTATATGAGCATTCTTATTTTTTTATTGGCAATACAGTTGTTTGTTTAGCTTCAATAAGAATCTGCTCTCTTTATAACAGGATGCAACCAGAAACATGAGTTATGATACCAAGATTTTGATTGGGATGTCATATGTAAGTTATATACAGGTATAAACACAAAATTTGAAGTCTGCCTTTCTTTTTTTTTTTTTCACCCCTGGTAGGGTGCCGTGGCGTCATAGCTCAGAGCAACCTCAAATTCTTGGGCTTAAGCGATTCCTTTGCCTCAGCATCCTGAGTAGCTGGGACTTACAGGCACCTGCCAGAACACCCGGCTATTTTTAGAGACAGGGTCTCGCTTTTGCTCAGGCTGGTCTCGAACCTGTGAGCTCTGGCAGTCCACCTGCCTCGGCCTCCCAGAGTGCTTATAGGCGTGAGCCACTGCGCCTGGTCTGAAATCTTTCTTGGTTTGCCTTTCTAGATTCAAGAAATTTTCAAACACCCAATCTGATGTTATTGCATAGTCAGGCACTCTTCTTGCTGCACTTATATAAATGATGAGCCAAATATGACAAAATTAAACTCGTTTTAACAACAAATTGCTCTTATGCTGATTATCTTCGGTAGAAACTGGGATGATGATGACTCTAGAGAAAAAAATTATGTTTCTAAAGGAAAGCTGTAATATACTTATTATTAGATTGTGTCCCTGTGCATTATTTTTGAGTTTTTATTATTTAACTGTAGACTGGACTGAATCCTGAATTTTTCTAGGATCCTTCAACCCACTTTTCTCCCATGAATAACAAAATTGCCCTTTTCTAAGACCCTATAAGCTAAAGCCAAATAATGTCACAAATTTCAAGAAACCAGCCTGGTGCCTGATGTGTGAGCCATCAGCGTGACCTCAAGTTCACCAAACTTTCCGCTGTCATAACCAGACATATTCAAATTGCAACCCAGGATGAGAAGTTTCCAACTTCGTGCTGTGGACAGCTTTTCCTAAGACATCTGAACAAGATCCCCCTTATCATAATGGGACCCTTGCCCCTCTTACTTTTTCGTTTCTTATGACTACCTTTTTCCTTTGGCAGGATAATTGTGCAGTTAAAATCACACAATTAGTAGCTTCTGAAGGGTACTTCACAAAATGTTGAATAGTTCATGCTAATCCTAAATATTTACATAACCTCTCTGTGCTTCAGTTCAACCCAATCATCAGTTAATAAATTGTATTATTGCTCTAGATTCGTATCTATTGGTTAAATAAGGAGATATTTGTGTATTGCTAATATTATACACTGTACCTTGATAAATTCCTTTAGGGAAGTTGAGACCCAAATACTCACAATGAGAAAACAGACCACATGGTTACAAGAGGTCTCACCTAATTCCCTGTGGTCGTTGATTAATGCAGCTGGTTGCTTTTAAGTCTTGGTTCATGACTAATTACTATTATGCATATTACTTTTACTATTATTTTATCCTATCCCATTATGCTATTACTGTGATTCTATTACAATTAATTTACTTAAAAAAAAAAAAAACTTTGTACACATTAACCATCAAATTTCTGCAGAAGTACAACTCCTAACAGAATAAGGCTAACCCTGGGACTTTGAGATGATAGTGACTGCCCTATCAGGAGAAAAATTTGAACAATTAACCCCAGGTAGGCTTAGCCTGAGAACTACTCGCTGCGGATCCTTTCTGTTGCTCAAATGTCACTAGAGGGTTTTGACTCCTAGTCACCAGTGAGTTCCCTCTGATAGGTAAGGGACCAGGTCAACCCAGAACAGGTTTGTCCTGGCACCAAAAGATGATAAAAACCTAAGAACAGAATAGTTAACCAATGATGCTTTTACAGAAACATCTTGATTAAAAGAGAAAAATATGAAAGATGTCATAATCAAAATGGAGTCACTTGTATGGAACGCTGATAACATGAAGCTAGAAGGAAGATTATGAAGGGAGGGTTCTCACATACGATTGCCTAATAACAAGAACTACCCCAAAGCCCAGCCAAACCGCACCCGGCTCATTATTTCTGGACTAAATCCACTTGGGTATAATTCTTTGTGCACATGTCTAGATTCAGAATTCATGAGAGAGATCAATTTACATATTTTTTCCTAGTGTTCTTATGTGATTTCAGTACAAGGTCATTCTAGCATCATATAATTTAAATTATACATTTAGGTTAACTTTTATAAGACATTGTTTCTATGGATTTTTTTCATTTAGATTTATCTTGTATTTGCTTCTTCCTTTTTTTCATTTCTTTATTTAGTTTAATATTTTTATTTTTAATAGTTTTCCTTCTGTGTGAAGAAGGTTTCTCTTTAATATTTCTTTTTTTTTTTAATCTCAGATTAATGTGAAGGTATAAGGAGAAAACATTTCAGCCTGTAATAGCAGTATCAGAAGCATCTTTGTCCATTATCTCTTTAAGTGTTGCTTCTTCCCCTTTCTATGATTTCTCCTTCTGGAAATCCAGTTAAATTTATAAAATGCGATTTTGTGTTTAATATATCTCCTGTTATTCCCCCACCTGTTTTGATTTCCTTGCTTCAATCTGATAGTTTCCTAGTTTCCTAATAACTAGTTTACTAGTTCTCTTTTCTCCTGCATCTAAACTGCTATTGAATCTCTTTAGCCAAGTCTTAAATTCAGTGAGATAAATTTTTATTCAGAATTTTCATTTTATTTATTTTTACAGCTAATTGGTGAATATCTCCATGTAGTCATATGGTTTTTTGAGTATATTAATTATGAATGTTTTAAAGTCAATGACTGAGACTTCAGTTTGGTCACTCATATCATTTTCAGATCTCTTTCTCTTATCTATTTTTTCTCTTTTATTTTGGTAATTCTGTCCGGTTTGTTGAAATATCTGCTATTTTTTTGTTTAGTGTAAACATTGCTTATCAAAACATGTCGAATTTTTTAAATGTTATCTTTCTTGGAGGGGCAATTTACTTTTTATTCTGGCAGGAATACATGCAAATCCAATCAGGGATTGAGAGGATAGTGAAGTGAAAGCCTGGGATGTTCATCAGTACCTTACCCTCCTTCTCAAAACAGTCACATACCAATGAGATGTCAGGCACCAACTCCACCAAAGGCATTGTGTGTGTGTGTGTGTGTGTGTATCGCTTTAAGCAGGACAAGAGAACATGCAAAAAGAAACCATCAGTGGAGGCAGGCCCCTCCCCATTTGTGTGCAATTTAAAGGTCCCTGTATCCCATTATTGTATTTGTAGGAAGATGAAAAAGCCAGATGTTCTGCTTAGTCTGTTCAGTCTGTTCATCCTTTAGATACTGGTTTCTGCTTAGCATTTCAACCTCTTGTCCCAAATGGTTCCAGAATTGACAAATTAGGAGATGATTTACCTCGTAGGCAGAACTAACTTCTCTGTGGTCCCCTTTTCTCTAGTACTTGGACACTCAAATGCTGGCACGTTAGGAGGCTTTTATTTAATGTCACATGTTGGATTTTTGCTAATCTAAAAACTGTCTCTGAAGATAGAAGCATGAGCATAAGTTGCAATAGGAGTTGGTTGAGAAATAACGTCAGTAGAAGCTATCATTTAAAGAAGCAGCATTACTTAATGTAGAGACCATAAGTTATCTGAAACATTGTTGGCAGAGGGACGAATATTCCTACTAGAAAGAAACATATTAGGTGTGCAAAAGCCACGTGCTACTTCCAATTATATAAAAATGTGAAATTATATATAGGTTAATTTGTGGAAGCCTTTTGCTCTTTAAGTTATATAGTAAGAATATTGCTTGAATTTTAAAAACCATTCAACAACTGTGCCACAACCTAATAATACAGGGGTGTTCGGGAGATTCAAACAGCTATGCTTTAAACATCTAGATTTCTATTTCAACCTCTTTAAAGGTAGGTATTAAACAGGCACTTCCAATTTTGAATTTTTTGAAATAGGAATGTTCAATGATTTTCTAAGATTGTAGAACTTATAAGTAGCAGATACAGGATTCTCTCTTAGGTTTTTTTTAACTCCAGATTACAGATTCTCAACCCTTAGGACCAACTGCTTGGCTTCGGTCCCTTTGGTGATGGGAAACATACTGCCTACCATGGCAGTCCATCTCATGGACTACGCTGATGCCATTTATTACAGCTCGTTAAATTCTGCTTTCCTGTAACTTGTACCTCTTAATCCTAATTGTGCTAATTCTGCAGGAAAATGGAGAAGTGGGAAAGTTAAAACGGGTGCCCTCAACCCTTAAAGTTTGAGCTCATTGGCTTCCTGGCATTTCTTTTGCGGCACAGTTTCCAGCCTCTGCATATATTTAACTCAACTTTATAGACAAAATGGCTTAAATCCTGAATATAATGCTAAAATATGTTTTCCAAAATTGGATGTAAAACGTGTTGGGAGGTGTATACATAATTATTGATAAAACTTTATTTTTAAAAATAGCATCTAGCTACATAAATTATGTATGCAGTTTTATGTATATTTTAGGTGAGAAAATATTTTTATTTTGAAATAATTTCAAACTTATGAAGAAGACTTCAAAATAGTACAAAGAGTTTTTTAATGAAATATGTGAAGATAAGTTGTTCACATGAATTTCTATCACCCCCAATTCCCATGTGCATATACACAAACCTTCTTACGTATATATAAGCTCCGATATATGCAATATTCTTTCTAATATTCTGACTTGGAGAAATTAAAGAGTTGGTAGAGTCAGAGACATGACTAGAAAAAGATTAAATTACCGGTAGAAAACATTGCATTATGGTGAATTTTTCCTTAATTTTAAGATTAATCTGTGAGGAAAAGTGCATTATGTGTTTTTTATTCATTTTGATGTTCAATTTGTAAAATATAGTTGCTAATTATCCCTGATTTGTGAAGAAAGCCTACACTTGTTTCAAACCAGTTTAATTAGCACTCTTGAAATGTGTATTAAGGAAGCGATATATTCACTCACACTTTTTAATTTTTCGAAGTGTCAAAACCAAAAATGTCAAAGTGACTAGGGCCTAATTCCACTCTTTACTTCTTTGCCTAAATAAATTCATCTTCAAGAAATACCTTTCCTGGAAGCGTGTATCTGATTACGTCCATCACAGTGCCGTCTGTTACCGTGGATGGCATTGACGGCCTGCGTCTATACTTAGGCTTTGTCCCCATAGTGTATTTTTATGGTGAATTACAGGTGCATGTGTTTATTTATTTCCAAAATAGAATCATTAAAGTCAATACCAAAGATGGCCAAGATTTAGAGTGATATATAAGTGCAGAAACCTGATGACCAACCAACGGATTGTACCAGGTGGAAGAAAAGAGACACTTCTTCTAATTCATATTGGCTGCTTCACAGTGGGCTGATTTGGCTAATTACTTAAGTTCTACCTTTTATACTTCAGTAACTCACTGATGCTTTAACCTTGGACGTGTCGCTTACTTTCTGAGTTACATCTGTACAAGAGTATGGTATTACTACCTAATTTGTAGGATTTTGTTAGGAAAAACAAGAACCTTGAATACTTTCAGTTCTTATTTTATTACCTATGAAATAATGAGGTATTCTTATTCACTAAATGACCTCCTTTGTGATGTTTTGCTTTATGCCTTGAAAAATCTTTAGAGATGAGTGAGGCCCAATGGTTCCTTTCCATTTTTAATTTTTTGTGTATTCTAGAGTGGACAATAGAAAATTGTATTAGTGCATTTGCTAAAATGTCTAGGCCCTCTACATAGTCCATGATTGATTAACCATTATGTATTTTAAATCCATGAGCAACTTTTCCTTGTCTAGAAATTGATCTGTAATGTCAATGTGGCTTCAATGATGTGAAGTTTTACTGCTTGTGTTTGAAATGGAAGGTGAAGGTGCCTCTTCACTATCACATGTCTGAAGGAATATTACTTTATTCTCACAAAAAAAATTGTACTTAGATGAAATGGTGAAGAATGTTATAGTTCTTAAGTGTTTAATTCCTTCTCAGAATTTACAGGAGAACTTAGGATGCATTTGGCAGGCGCTTGTTCTAGTGCAATCAGGTTGCTATGGTAAACCTATTATTTTGGGCAAAAGAGGACTATGTTAGTAAAGTGCTAATCTATTTTCTGTTTTATGTGAGCCTCTAATTACTCCCCAACTATTGAGCATGTACTGCAAGTGTGGTTTTTAACCATTTTTGAAAATGAAAAATGGCAAGTTTACAGAGAGCGTGCCCTCTGCTACCACACTGGCAGGTGCATTTGATGATACTGTGCTTTTCTTACATAATCTCATTTTGGATCAGGAAATACATTAACTTTTTGTTTTTATAGAAAAATGGATTGATAAAAGAAGTGATCAAAATTTATGTGAGTAATTGAAATCCAAGCCTCTCAGCATGAGTTTTATTATAAAATATAAGGATAACAGTGCACAGTATCTGTTGAGAATTTCCTGTGTGCCGGCCCTGCACTGTGTACACTGCGTGCATTACAGCATTGTAATGACCCTTTGTTACTGGTATTATTATTTTTTTTCCTTTTTTTTTTTATTAAATCATATCTGTGTACAATAATTCAGTCATGGGGTACAGTGTACGGGCTTCAGATACAATCAGAGATATTTTCATCAACCTATTATTTTTATTCCCAAAGCAAGCACAAGGGATGAGGTTAAGCTGTTCTTCCAAAGAATCACATTTCATTGCACATATGCTAAAATTAAAATACAGAACTATTTAAACTCAGAGCCTATATTTTTAATTGTACCTGCACCATAAAATGTATTTCCCTAACTTTGGAACAGACACTTTAAGACTTAACCCCAAATTACCTTTGCCATAAACGTTCTCTAACCTTGTAGGCAGTGTGCGCTCATGTGTTTTACTTTTATTTTCCCTGTCATGTTTAAAAGTCCTTCTTAATTTTGTATCTCTGTATCTAGCACAACACTTAACACCCAGTTGACATTCAAAGTGGTCAAAAAACACATGATAAAATGCTCAACATCTTTAGTCATTAGGGAAAGGTTAATCAGAATCCCACTGAGGTATCACCTAATTCTAGTGAGAATGAATGACTCTCATCAAAATGTCCCAGCACAAGATCAGTGTGTATTCAGAGAGAAGGAACCACTTATATACACTTTTGGTGGGACTACAAAATGCTACAGCCTTTATGGAAATTTGCATCGAGATACCTCAAAGAACTTAAAGTGAACATACCATTTCCTCCAGCAATCCCACTGTTGGGTATATACCCAAAGGGAAAAAGGTCATTTTATAAAAAGGACATCCTTTACTCAAATGTTTATAGCAGCAAAATTCACAATCTCAAAGATGTGGAAACAACTCAAGAGCCCACCAAGACATAAATGGATTAATAAAATGTGGCATAGGCATACCATGGAGTATTACTCAGCTGTAAAAAAAAAAAATAGTGATCTGGTACCTTTTGTTGACAACGTGAATGGAACTGAAAACCATTCTTCCAAGTGAAAGCATCACAGAAGTGGGGAAACAAACACACGTCCTCAACACCAAACTGGAGCTAACTAACCAACACGTGAGTGCACATATGGACGTAACTTTGAGTAAATCTGTCCAAAAACAAAGAATGTAAACAAAACATGTGCACCCCCAAATATTCTGAAATTTAAAAAATTGTGTCTGTTGAATGACTAACTGAGGGAGTGATCAAAGTAATTCACGTACTCAGGATTGTGAGCCCTGCTGAACCTTTTCAGGAGCAAGAGCCCATGTGTGGTATAATCTGAAGGTCGCGCCCTCCAGCTGGACACCCCAGTGTGTGAGTACAGGGTAGAAAGGATGTGAGCGTGTGTGTGTGAGTGTGTGTGGGTCATGCATATTTGGTTCTGGAGATGATTTCAGTGTGTGACACTGACATTTCAGGTCCTTGTAGCCACCCTGTCATGTCTGAAACTTCCAGATTTTCACTCCTTTGCAAATCCCAACCCTATCACTGGTGATGAAGAAGAGCAGGTGGTCCTCCATGAAGAATGATTTTACTGAATTAGTTATCAGAGGCCTCCCCTGACTCCCAATCCATGAGGTCAGGGGGCAGCAGCATCTCCCTGTGCGTCTCTGTCTCTGGCGTTTAGTCACCACCAGTCACTGCTGGTTTGAAGGCAGGGCCCTGTGGAAATGAGTCCTTGATGGGGGGAGCTGAAAGAAAGACAGAGAAAGGGACGTCAAAGTCTAACACTGGAGATATTTTTTGTGGTAAAGATTATGTAAGAAGACGAATCCAAGAAGAAAAGAAATACCTGGAAAAAGAAGGCAGGTGTGACGGTAAGGGCTCGTTTGAAATGAGAGTGGAATTTTGAGAACAACATTGAGAACTTTGCTTCTCAGAACTTTGCACCTGCATTTGTGCAACACAAAGCTCGTTCTTTCTTTTTTTCATCTGAGTTTTATGCAACTCTCCCCAACCTGTTAGAACGAAGCAGTTCTAGCTAAAGGCCTTCTTTTCCTCCTCCTCCTCCTTCTCTTTTAACTGCTCTGAAGTTTAATCTCTTCCATAGGACACCCATATATAGAGCAAGAGATGATAATTTATTTGTCATGGATTATGTAGAGATAATTTTTGAGGCAGTCTATTGTCAGTGGGAGAGGGGGCTGTGATTTGTAGGTGAGTCTGGACTGGTTTCATACAGATATGCAAGTGCTAATTATCTGATAAACCCAGAACAGAGTTTTATTGCCAGAATTATTTTTACATTTAAAATAATTGATGCATGTAATATTGTTCAAAAATACACATAACATTCTGAAATGTTAAGCTTCCTCTTTTTAGTGCATGGTTTTAAGATTCTGAGATAATTTTATAGACACACACACACACACACACACACACACAGTGTCCATAAAGTTCATGTGCAAGTTAAAATTGCACACTATTTTATGTTGCACATGAACTTCCTGAGAATTCTCTCATTTTATACTTAGGTTTAAGATTAAAGCTCTTAATCTTAAAGCTCCTTATCTTTATGAGACCCTATCAAGGTCCTCATAAAGATAAGGTCTAAACTTAGGCTTGAGTTTAAAATGAGAGACTGTCTTGGGAAATTTCAGCTTTCTCGTGTTTTATAAAGTAATTATTAAAAGTATATTAACCTTTCAGTTTCATATTAGTAGTCCTTTTTATTATGAAGTCCGTAATGTCACTGAAAACAACAAAGCAGTTACATTACCCAACATTTTTATTTGTTCTTAATACTTAGTGAAGTGATATAAACTCTACAGATTAGCAGGAATTACAGAATTAATATTTCTTTTCTTCAGCAGTACACTCCCATACCTATTCAAGTACATTACACAACATTTTTAAAAATATTTGTTGAATTTGATATAAGAAATATTTTGTAGTAAGTGAATCAGGGTTTTTAATTTTTAATCTAGTTCTTATAGAAAAATCTACCCTAGGGTAAACACGTATATATCTTTGAAAGAAGATTTTATCCTAATCTTTTAATATATCTTAATGGTTGTAAGAAATCATAAATTTAAAGAGACTTTAATTAAATGAGATATGTTTTATTTGTTAAAAAGATTGTGCATAGAGTTGTAAACTGTGCTCTTTGTACTTAGGTTTTTCTGTATTTTCCAGAAGTTGCATATCAAATTTGAAATGTTTAAGATAAATGTATTTTAGCCAGACCTTCTAGACATCTGCCTTAGTTCGTTCTTCTTGTTTGTTAGTGTATAATGAATTTTAAAATATAATTCATAGGGATTGTGGTCATTTATAAAATAATAGCACTGGACTTTTATATGTGTCTAAAGATTGTCAACTTTATTAAAATGTAATAGGAGGATGTAAACATAGTACAAAGTTCAGGTACGTTTTGGTTGGGTGCCACTGATGATGGTAACAGAATTAATTTATTCTCACACGGTTATTTTTATCCTCTTTCCTGTCTGTTTCTGAAATGTCATCTTACAGATGACTTGCTTTATTTTTATTTCTTTAGTTTATCTCTCTTTCTTTTTCTTTTTGAATTTCCTCTAAATATGTTGTATAAAAAAACACTTGGTAATAGGAATGTAGACTTCCATTATCTTCTCTTATTTATGAGATTATTAATTGGATAGTCGTTTGATAAGCTATGGTTATATCTTCAAGTAGTGACAACATCATTTAGTAAATAGGGGAAGAAGGTTGGACTCAATGTCATTTAGAAAACATCAATAAATCTATATGTGAACGTCTTTCAGTTAAATCAGCGAAGAGGTTAGTTGGCTGCTCACAAGGTTCAGATCTCACTATTAGTCTGAAACAGATTTGACTATTTTTCATAGGGTTTAGTTATCCACTCATTTATCATAAAATGTGCATTCAGCACTCTTCTAGCGGTGTGGACACAGAGTGATGGGAGATGGAGCACTTTTCCCAGGTAACCCAGCAGGAAGGTTTCGGAGTGGAAACTGTAACTCTGGGTTAAGATTTTACTGGGAAGGTGGAAGAGTGCACACCGCAGGGCAGATGGAGCATGTGAGCAAAGTCACTTCCAGGCATGTGCCAGGAGGCCTAGAGGTGTGGTTGGAAAGGTGAGCTGGGCCAAGTGAGTCCAACGTGAGGAATGACATGAAGCCATCAGAAGATTTATGCAAGGCAATTACATATTCATAGGTATGGTTTTGGGAAGTGGCTTTTTTAAAATTTCAAATGGAATGGAGGAAAATAGTTAAGTAAAAGAGGAAAGAATCAAATATGTCATCATTTTTTTTTTTTTTATTCAATGACAAGATTGAGTGATGGTGACATGCTTCCAGATAAAGGACCCAGGGAGAAGAGTAGGTTTGTGGTTAGAGATGTTGAATTTGCTGTGGGACATATTTAATTGATCTAACAGTGGGAAACTCAAATTAAGGTCTTTAGGCAATTGAAAACAAATATGTATTCTAAGGGAGACATGCCATTTCAAGTTCAAGTTGTACTGTTAAAGCTCTTACATAGTGTAAATATTACTAAACTATATATACAAGATTATTGTTTAAGTGTATCCATTCAGTAAACTTTGATTCAAAACATCACGAGGACACGTAAGTACAGCCACTTCTGTATTTGTGAAGGTTCATGAGGATGTTGGCGCAAGTATCATGAATTTGGTGAAATTTACTTTGGACCTTAAATAGGTTTGGGAATTTATCTCAGAAGTATACAGTAGTGAGTGTGACTTGCAGTAATTATGATAAATACATACTACGTAAAATTTACAAACAGACTCTGTCTCTGTAACTGGAAATGCTTGCCCCTTTAGAATAATGCAGGTGACTACTGTGGTTTCCCACTTCTGTCAACTGTACCGGACCACATTCTGAGGGTCCTGTCGTTTGTCTTTTTCTGCCCGCAGTCTGCAATATTGGAATTATTTGCAAATCCCCCTATGAAGGGGGTGAGTGTTTATGTGTAGGTGACTGAAGCTCAGAAAATCTAGATTCTAACACAAACACTGCCAATATATAATTATCTGGTCTTAGGCAAATCATTTAGCCCCAGGTTCCTCAACCTTCAAATAAATTGAAGGAAGTTGTAGATCCTCCTGACATTTTACAGAAAAGATGTGCATTGGTAAATTTTCCAGAGAAAGATCTGAACCTACCAGTTAGGATTCTTGATTGAAAATAACAGAGACCAACTTCATTAACTGGGTTTTTGAAAAGATGCCATTAGAAAGGTTTAGGCTCCGAAGGCAGCTTTGAAGCATCAGCTCCTATAGCAACCTGGAGCAGCAAGGCCCTGCCGGGAAGGGATCAGCTGCTGCTGCCTTCACTGCTGAGCGTCAGCTGCCATGTGCTGAGCTCTGCTGCCCCTGGACACTCCTCTGTGTGCTCCTGCACCTGCCACTCTGCCACAGGCTGTGTGCCTTTGCTTTCACCCTCAAGAATCAAAGCCCTGACCAAGAGCGTCTGCTATGTCCCTATGTCCCTGTTCTGGCCACCAGGGTATAGGAATGGGAGGCGGGGTACCTCCTGTTGAACTTGGGAATCCCTCCAAGAAGAAAGAGAGATCAATGGAAGGGCAGCCAGAATGACACTGTTTATTTCCATATCTTCCACCAGATTCTCAAAGGGATTGTGACCTCACTACTTCTGCCAGAAGAGATTGTGAATCACTGTTTTAGATTATCTTTAATTACATCTCGGAAATTATAGGATTCTAAATACTAATTTTTCTTTCCTCCATCATCTACCAACTCAGAATTTCCTTGACAAGATACAAGTTCAGCAACCGAATGACTAACAACCTTGCAGGGTTGGCCCTGGAGCATCTTGTGATCCTTTCAGTGGGTGTGTAATTATGATGGTCGGGCTAGCGATAGAGAATAACAGATGTCTTGGAGTGCTGTCACCCAACTGAATATCTGGAAAACCCACAACAATTCCTCTTACAAAAGAGATTTACTTTCTCATGTAGGCTCCGCATGCTGCAATGCATTATATGAAGAGGCGTATGGTTTATGCCTAGGTGCACCAACTTTAAGGGTAATGAGGATGGATAGAAACTCTGAGTCTATTCCTTAGTAGCTGGTTCACATGGTGAGTTATTTGGCCTCAATATGTCTTCATCTAGTAAAATGGTAGTAATAATACTATTCAATGTGTTTTGTTTTCATTTTGAAAACAAAATGATATGATACACAGAATTATAGTGTTTGACACATAGTTATATCTCAAAAATAACACTGAAAATCATCCTACTGGTACTAGGTAAGGGATTCTCAAACTAGGAGAATCTTCAAAAAATATTTATACTTTTAAATTTTCAGTCAAGAATAATAAAGATGTTTACATCACATGCTTTGACATATGTTTCATGTTAAAATGAGTTCTATGAATTATAAAATTGGCTACATGTAGTCACTAAAATTTCTCATTGAAATGTGCCTCATGAACTTTTTTTCCCCTCATGGCAGATAGACCCTCAAAAAAATTTTTTTTAAAAGACCACATTATGCTAAATTATATAAAAATATATATAATTCATTCTGTTACGTTAAATAGTATAATCAGACTAAGTTGAATGAGAAAGCCGGAGAGTTTCCTAACTGAATTATTCTCCAAAGATGAATGAAACAAGCAAGAGAAGAAAGGACGTCTAAGCTGGCGATGGTCCTTTCTGCTCCCAGCCTCCTGGGCCTTTCTTCTTAACCTTCAGCTGACCTCAGGGAGATTAAAAAAGTTATTTACCTGTTTTCAGGCACAGCCTAGAACTAGTCAAGGGGATTTGGGTTTAAGGTTACTCATGTGTCCTTGAAAACCTTAGTGACTCTGTGGCTCTCCCAATGAGTCTGCTGTGTCTTAATACTCTCCAGGTAAATGTGAATGTGGGAAATGCACCTGCTACCCTCCAGGAGACCGCAGGGTGTACGGCAAGACCTGTGAGTGTGACGACCGCCGCTGTGAGGACCTCGAGGGCGTGGTCTGTGGAGGTAATGGTTGCTCCGGGCTTGTGCTACCAGAATGCATCTCGCTTCACCTACCCCTCTTGTACTTATTCCTGTTGTTTCAGTCACTCTTTAAAAAAGGATGAATATCAATATAGTGTTGGACCTGAAAGCAATGTACAGTTAGGTTTATAATGACTTTTATGTCCTTGAACTCTTGGTTTGAGGGGTACACTATCAAACAATCATTACATCTAAAGTAAGTACTAAGAACTGAGATACTTTATGATAGGGAAAGGTCTTGCTGCAAGTCAGAACTCTCACATGATTTCTATTACTTCGCTCCTAGGCACTGATGGGGAAAGTATCATCCACAACTTGAGAATGTAGTGAGGTTACACTCTACGCTGAACTACTAAATCACAAGAGCTCTATGCTTAGTTTCCATGGTGGTTGTCAGACCCAAACAAGAGCTGACTGAATGTAACAAACTGTCCAGATAAAGAATAAGGCAGAGAGAGGGTCAGGAGTCAGCAAAGGTAACCACAAAAATGAGGGTCCCAGAAGACAAATGCTGACCTGAGTGCCATCCGGGTGAGGGAATGTGGGTCAACGTTATTCTTCTCTTCCAGTCTTAAAAAACTTCACTTTGTAGAGTTTGATGTGTGCACATTATAGCACCTTCAGGTTTTCAGAACAATTGAAGTGAGCTGAGCACAGACTCACATTAAAAGGATATATTTCTATTTCTTTGAGATAATTATTATAATGCATTATACATTATCCCTGGGGAAAAACAGATGCACCTCGCTTCTTACCTATGGGAGGCTGGGGCAGCATCCATCTAAAATCTGTATCCATCGTTCTCTCTGTCAGTCATCTGTCTGCCTGTTCTCTGGCTAACCAACTTTAAAATACATAACTGCAATTTGACTAAGAAGATTTTCTTCTTTTCCTTCCCTATGAAGCAAGGGAAAGAGCCATTTTAAATATCTGTTGTGCTGAATGCTTTTTTTTATGCCATCATCATGGCAACCCCTCTAAGAAATTATTTCTCCTCTATTCATTTCATATAAGGAAAATTGACTGAGGTTGGAGGGGATAATGTCCAATTACTAACAAGTGTCAGATCCAGGGTTTGAGCTCTGATGTCAGTTCACAGATCTGTTTCTCTGCAGTTTTCCCAAGAGTGACACTAGATTGTTTTTACATCACATCAATATTATTTTTAGGTTAGATCCTCTCCTCACTGGAGTTAATTGCTAGAAAAGACCTCAGTAGATTTTAGTCTTTTTGTTTGTTAAGGACGTTACATGTTTTAACTTATTTAGTATTCATAATGATATATATAAATCCTGCCTGACACCTAGAAAGTACCACATACATGTCCAGCTCCTTTTTTTTTTTTTTTGAGACAGAGTCTTACTTTGTTGCCCTCAGATAGAGTGCTATGGTGTCATAGCTCACAGCAACCTTGAACTCTTGACGTCAAGTGATTCTCTTGTCTCAGCCTCCCAAGTAGCTGGGAGGACAGGTGCTTGCCAGAATGCCTGGCCATTTTTTTTTTTTTAAATAGAGACAGGGTCTCACTCTAGCTCAGGCTGGGTTTGAAGTCCTGAGCTCAGGCCATCCACCTGCCTCGGCCTCCCCAAGTGCTGGGCTTACAGGCGTGAGCCACTGCTCCTGGCCCCAGTTCTTCTTATTCATGTCATTGTCTGTCTGATGTGCTTTGTTTACCTTACATGGTCCTCTTTGCCCAAATTCTTTGGTGACTTGGTAGGAAATGCTCGATACTGTAGAAACCTATGACATTTCTGTACTCATTACATTATAAAAGGGCTGTTCAGAAGGTATCCAGCCACATATGTCTTTATTTTTCATAGTACATGGCTGGATACTCTCCGGACAGCCCTTGTATCTTTCCTCCATGAATTTCTCTTTATATCCAACTCTGGCGGGGGAAATAAAAAATGAACAATCTATTAGGTAAGATCAAATAGTAACAGAGTGAGATGACATCTCACAAAGTGATATTGTTTGACTAATTCTCAGTGTTGTGTATCCTCAGCTTTGCGTGTCCACACTCTTTAGCTTGTCAGCCTGCATAGAGCTATTTCAGGGGGAAAGGACTTCCATGAACCAAACTTGTAGAAGACAGATGTATAAACCAGAACACCAATTACTTGATTTACAATGAGAAATATAGTTGCTCCCAGAAATTAAAACTCCTTATAGAAAGAGAAAGAATTTGTAGGAAATCCATTCCTGAAATAAAGACTGGTTATAAGCAACTTATTTGTAAAGTGAAGGAAATAGTGGTAGGAAGGTTTGAAAGTGCAGCAGAAAAGGGAAGGAGCTAATAAAAATTGTATCATCCATGTACTTCCTATTTATGGTCAACTGGAGCTTCTCCCCACAACTCTTGGGAGCCTGTGTGAAATGCACAATTCTTACATACCCATCCCTTGCTGGTTAAAGACTAATTCTAGGAGGCATTAATTCTCCTGTGAGTCATGTTCATTTGTTATAGACTATACGTGGACCCTCTGAAAACAACATTATTAATCATAAAAGTTTATGTAAGTCATAAATGTGTGCTTTGCTCATCAAATACGTCACAGTGTAAAAGCATGCTATGTCCAGTGATAGTTCCTAAGATCTGTAGATTTTTATTGTATATGACTTCAAGGTTCCACAAAGAAAATGTACTCACACGCTGGCCTGTGTGTATTTTATCGTTACAGGCAAATGTAAGCTTAATCACAGACTTCCCTCCTGCACTCCATGTACCCGGGGTGAGAATAAGAAATAAACTCCTCACTCCCTTTCTTCTTCCATCCATGCTCCTGAAATAGCGGCCCGTGAGTCCAATTAAAGAAACAAGAAGGGATAATGAAGAGCCACCTCTTAATTACACAATCAGCTCACAATTCTTCAGGGAGTGCTTTAGTTCATAGCTGCAATTTGAAGGGAATAATGCAGCCTGGGAGTGCAAATCCAGGGACTCCAGGAGTTCTAGCTTAGGTCTCCCCTTTCTTAGATAGACAGTATGGTCAGCAGGTGGTTGTGTCCAGATTACATCTTAAAATCACATACATCTTTCCTGAATTTGTAACTGTATCAGTTATCTGTGTTGGGCTGCAGATGAAGAACACAAATAAATCTGCAGGTTGTCATTCCAGTATGACAATGAAGTGGCTGCCTGAGCTCCCTGCACGCCATCTCTCTTCCTTTTTGCTCTGCCCTGCCAGTGTAACTTTCATGCTTATAAACAACCTCCAGTTGTGCCTTTCTTCCAGGGGACAGAAAATGGGAAAGAAAAGGACAAAGGGAAAATGACACATGCTGCCTAAGTCTGTCCCATTTCCCTTGGAAACAATAGTTTCCTGGAAATCTCACCTAGGAGATTTTCTCTTATTTCTCATTCATTAGAAACCCTATGCAGTATGGTGGTCAAAAGAAGCCTGGGTAGTCAAATGCTTTCCAGATGGATGAATTATCACCTCCCTGAAAAGAGAAATGAAGGTTATTTTTTTAAAATAATAATGAGTGCCGATACTGAGTAGGCAATGTTTGGTATCTGGTTCAATAGTACCCATTCATAGGTCAGCTTCCTAACTGAGAACCATCATCACAGTATTTTAAAGAAATGTACGTAAGAGCCAATGAACTTAATTGGAAAAGCTCATTATCTAGAAGAGCACTGTCCAACAGAACTTTCAAAGATGATGGGAATGTTCTATATCCGCATTAGTCAACGCAATAGCCACTGTCCACATGTGATGTTTTGGCACTTAAAATGTGATTATTGAGGCTATGAAATTAATTTTTTAATTTTACCTAACGTTAATAAATTTAAATAGTCATATGTGGCTAGTGACTGCTATTGCACTGGACAACACAGGTCCAGAGCGTTCTTGATCAATGTCTTGGTGGGGGAAAGGGAATAGACCTAGAAGGAAAGTCCCTGGTGGTGGCGTCTGATGCAAGCAGGCAAGTGTCTGGGAGAGGATGGATGGGGTCATTTTAAATCTGGGTAATTATTTGCTTTGTGAAGACCTGGGCAGTCAGGTGAAGGCAGATTGAGTGCATTTCCAGAGGTTCATTGATTTGTACTCCTTCCAGTTTCCTTCAGAAGTGATAAGTTTTCTTACTACGTGAAGATGACGGCCGGTTCTACCACTAAGCAGAGATGTCCTTCTCAGTTAGACGATTGGCCAACGGCTCTGCCACCTCCAAGTCTTCCAGTCACAGGCTTACATGGCAACATAGGACTCAGGCAAAACCTGACTAAAACTGCTTCTGTGCTCCCATTTTTTAACTCAGATTTTCAGGAACATTTCACTCCAGTAGCTTCCTTTATGAGGTCCTCTCCTTTGTCATCTTAAGAGACAACACATTCTTCTTCTTTTCTTCTTTCCTTACCTAATGCTACTTGTCTAGCTTCCCTTCCTTTAAACTAGCCTCCAATATTGGTATTTCCCAAGCCATATGTGCCGAGTGGCTTCATGCGCTTCTAAAGCACTAGATGCCTTCAACTTTTGTACATTCCTGGTATGTGTTCTGGGAGCCCAGCCCCAGCTTGTGCTGAGCAGCAGCTTCTTCTCCAGCTGCTGCTTGACCTCAGTATTTGTTTGTCTTAAGAGATCTCACACACAGGGTTTCAACATAGACCTGATTTTCTGCCCTCAACTCTTCCCTTTTGAAGCTGCTATAGCTAATAACTAGCATCATTATTCGCACTATTTTTCTTGCCACAACCAATCTCTCCTCATTTCCACTGCCTCTGCCCTGCTTTCAAGTCTCTACCTCATTCACTGTGAGTATCCCTGCAATGGCCTCTCACCTTCTCTCTACTCACTTCCTCCCAACACACCTTCATCCATCCCACCCAGTTGCCAAAATGAATTTGCAAAGTGTAAATTGTATCACATCACTCTCTTCCTCAATACCCTCCTGTTAGTTCTCATTTCTCTTAACAGAAATTTAAATTCCTTACCAAGATTAAACCATTTTGATACTCTTATTTCAGAATATCTCTTCAAATTTATTATTCCATTTTTTTAACTTCTTATTCTTCACACGCATTGGCCTTCTTTCATTGCCTCTAGAATGCCAAGTTCTTTCTTGTCTCAAGGCTTTTCATTAGCTTTTCTAGGCTCTGTTTCTAGAACATTGGCTGTCTGGCTCCTCTCATCCCTTGAGTGTCATCCTTTGACAACCCTAATTATCGGCGGTTTCTCTGTTGCTCTGTACTAGCATCCTCTTTCAGTCTTCTAAAAATCAGGTGTATTTATTTATTGTTACTTGTTTTCTTCCCTAGTAGACTGCAAGTACTATGAAGACAAGGTCAATGCCTATTTAATTTACTGTTATATCCTAAACTATTAATACAATGCCTGGCACACAGCAAATATATCTTGAATGGGTGACTAAGTTTTTACAGTTTAAAAAGAAGATATTTTTGAAAGCTGCTTTTTATTAATTTTAAGTAAAAGGAGGTGGGATAAATTGCTAATCAAAACATTGAAACACCAGTGCATTTTGATGATTGTATGGGCTAGATGCTAACTTAACTTGGTAAAAGGATGTGATAAATGAGCTAATAAATTAAAATCCATCTCCCATTTTCTTGCATATAATTTTATATTAAATTAATTGCTTTCAGGATTCATTGAGTTATTAATGATATCTTAAATCAAAGGCAGAATATCTTCCTCTGCAGTAGAGATCAAACGATGCCAATTATGTCAAATTAATGACAATTCTTATCAACCCAGAGTCAGCAAGAAACATTAGTATTTGAAAAGTCCATTGCTCAATGGGCCCACTACCAAAGGCTAGCTAGCTTGTTTTCTTTGTTTTTCTCTCCTTCGTTCCTTCCTTCCTTTCTCTCTCTCTTTTTTTCTTTCTTTCCTTTCTTTCTTATTTGTACTCCAGAATATCTGCATTCAAGGATGACAACATTTAACTTAACTCCTTAAGAAGAATTGTACTTTAAGTAGACTTTGATTCTAGTGGAGAAGTCAAGATAGAATCAATTTAATAACTAGTTATTGTGTAGAAAGCTCTTAGAGAACCAATTCTCTAACTTGGTTCTACTCCACAGAAAGTAGAAATAAAACAGCAACTTATGAACATCCCATTATCTCTAAATGAAAGTCCATTCACCAAAGAACCTAGAATAACATGTTCTAGAATCAGTTCAGGGCTCTCAGTTTGTATTTATGGGGAATAAGTGAGAATATTTTGTTAAGGCAACCTCAGTCTACTACAGAAGTTTTTGAAGATCCAATGTATCTAAGGCAGGGTGCTTGGCACTCTGGAGACTGTCGTGCTGAATCAGAAGTAATTCTCACTGTCAAGGAATTCACAGTCAAGTAATGGATTTATTTCACAAATAACTATTGTGGAAAACAGAACAGTTCCACAAGAGGTGAAATTCAGAGAAGTGATTCTACCCGGGGACATTTAGAAGCTCTTCATTAACTGTGGCTCACTTCTGCTGAGCTTTGAAAATTAAGTAGGACTCAAATGTGTGGAGTAGGAGAAAGGTATTCCTGTAGAGAGGTCAAAAGTGTGAGAAATGTGCAGGAAACAATGAGTGTGCCAGTTTGGTCAAAGGGAAAAGAGAAAGAATAAGATTGGGAAAGAAGCCTCGGACTCTGTTTTCTAGGAACTTAAAACATAACAAAGATGATTTATGTCATAAGCATTAGCGAAACACGCAGGACTAGAGATCAGGGATGTAACATGAGCAGAGTTGTGCTGTGGCACTCTGTGAGCAAGAACACTGGAGAGAGATGTGACGGGCAGGTTTCTCCAAGTTCATGATGGTGATCCACATGTGCTGGAGGCAACTTCAACAGGCATGGCAATGTTGGGATGAAGGGAATAAAGAACGTTCAAATGCGACTCATAACATTTTGAACTAGTTGCCTACAAGGATAAATTGTGCTATTGAAAAAAATAAGAAGACAGATGCACCTTTGGCAAGAAAATTAGGTAACTATGGAGCTGGCTGGAGATACAGCCCTCTGGTCATTGTGGTTACCAGAAATCTTATGGTTTGATGAACTTTTAAAGGGAGAAATTGTAGCGAGATAAAAGAAGACTATTGAATATGGTCAATAAGAGGATACCAACATGTATCAGGTCAGAAAACAGGTAGAAGAATACACAGAGACAGAGGGGGAGTTTTGAATGGGGGCAAGGAGAGTCCCATGTCATGAATACCAAGAGAGAAGAGACTTGTAAGAAGAAAATGCCCGTGAATGCCAAATGTACACCTTCAAATGATGCAGCGGTTGAAAGAGATAGGAATTAAGAAGAGTCTTCTAAGCGTCTCTCTTCCTAATATGAAGTACAGACACATTGGGGAAAGTGTGGGCATGGAAATTGGGGGCACTGGAGTCAGATTCTGATCCTGTGGGCTGAACTGTGTGTGTGATGTGAAACAAAATTACTTAGTCATGAGGCTCAATTGCCTGACTGTAAAATGGGGTTAACACCCTTTATCCCCATAGATTCAAAGGGCTGGAATAGCAATAAATTTAGTACGTGGCCATAGGGAGAAGACACTGTTGTGGAGGTCTCTATACAGACCAAGTTTGCCTCCCATTCACCTTCCATTAACTGCCAGGTGATCATGCGTCATGGAGAACTATCTACAGGATTCAAGGGTGGTCACATCAAATTAATTATAACTGTGACTTGCAAACCATTGAGTTTGGGCCACTTGTTTCTCCTATAAAGAGCTGAATTTAGTGGGGGAAAAGTGAAGCTAGGTTTACTTTTGAAGTTCCCTCTAGAGTGAATGGTTGAGAGAAAAATGGTGTCATGAACAGCTTCAGAAACTGATCAGCCTGAATGATGTTGATATTTGTCCCTGGACAGAACCAGGGACCACTCTGTACACCATGGCTTGATTTTTATCCCTTAGTGCTTAGCACAATGCTCTGTTCACAATAGGTAGTAGGTCTTTGCCAGGCAAATAGCTGAATCAGAGGCATCCTGCTGTAAGGCAGTGCATGAATCAGGAAAATAAAGCATTGAATTGAACGAAGAATTCAAATGGAAGTTCATACAGTCTAATGGGGTGTTGGTGCAAGCAACTAAACAGGTGTAGATACAGTGTTGCATTAAGAATGTAAAAATCTCCAAAACCAGAAGCCAATGTCAGGAGCCCCACTCCAAAAAAAACAAGGAAAGAAAGAAAAATGTACCAAATGTGAATCTAGGTCTGATGTTGTTTTTAAACTTTATGCAGTAATAGAGAGACACCTTCACTTACACTTACCTCTGTTATTACTGGTTAAGTAGAAAGGTACACACAGTAATTGAATACCAAATGCTGTTCATATGGAACTCAGCCTTTTGTTTTTATTAGTAAGCGATAGGAGAGCAATCAATAAATGCTGCAAGCAGTGGTGACGTGCCTAGCCTTCCTAATCGGATGTCCTGGTGCCCATGAAGAATCACTCTAACCATACTGATAAAAATGCAAATGAGGAAATACTTTGTATCCAGAAAGGATGGTGAAATTCCATCTTAAATTATTTCAGGGTCCCTTTCTCTCACGTCCATGTTCTATGCTGCATTCCAATTTATTATGTTAAACTAGAACTCTGTTGTGAAGTTCTTTGAAACAATTACATGCCAAATTGACCGTGCATAAAGGACAATGCATGTTTGATAGGAAATGAGGTCCCATGTTCTGTGCATTTTTGAAACCCTGCCTCTCCTATTCACCCACCCTCTCATCTCGCCTCCACCCTGTGGTTGCTTCCCAGGCCACGGCACGTGTTCCTGTGGTCGCTGCGTTTGTGAGAGCGGGTGGTTTGGGAAGCTCTGCCAGCATCCGCGGAAGTGTGACATGACGGAAGAACAAAGCAGGAGTCTGTGTGAATCAGCAGATGGCATATTGTGCTCGGGGAAGGGTGAGTATCTCTGCGGGAGCTGGGCTGGATTCCTGCTCTGACAGGAGTAGCACGTAGCAGCCATCTTTTCCAGAAGGTTCATGCACAGAGACCCTCAGCCACATGTGTGCTAAGGTCTTGCTAAATGAAACAGAATGAATAATTTTATGAGGAATAAGGCCAACAGAATATGCTGGTTACTGAATGGACCCCCGCCCCCATGCAAAGAAAGGCAAAAGGCCAATTGTTGAGTTCACCTCTGAGAAGCACAGCCCAGAATGGCAGAAAAGTGATCACTAGTGCCTGAGATGCCAAAAAATATGACTTGTAGAACTTCCGGGGCTAAAGTTTACAGGTGTATGTGGTCAAAGGGAGAGTTGGAAATGTGAGTAAGATATAAGAGGAGACTGCATATTTAGTTTCATAAAAAAGTGAAAAAAAAGGATATGGGTCTTATAAATCTGGTACAATTTTCTTTGACCTAAATATTACCAACTATTCCAAGCAAACGCATGTAACCTAATATTAAAAAATAGATAATCAACAAAGAAAAAAAATGTTTACCAAATGGTTACAACATACAAGTTGGTGGAGAGAAGCCAGTGACCCCGTCAGGTGTTTCCTAATTCCTCCCTCCCTCCACACACGCAGGAGCAGGAAAACTAGAACAGGTTGTTTTCTGAGCGAAGGGGACTGGTAGATTGAGTGCTGGACGTCTTGCTCTTGACGTTGCTGTATGATATTCTGGAAGGGACTTGGGGACCTGCTATCAGGGTGCATATGGCACTGCCTGGGGGCTGCTGTTTTCCTTTTGCTAGTGCCAAAGAGGACACCTGTGGGTGGCCCTCAAGGACCTGGGAGTTAGGCCTCCTCCCAACCCTCCTCTTAGCCCAGCGGCCTCTGTGCAGAATAGACAACTCCTTGTTTGGGACAAGGCACAGCTCTAGCTGAAGTTTCATTTATCCTGAGACATTCCCCCTGGGTCAGGAGGAGCCCTTAGATAACTTTCTGAAGGAGACAGACCAGGGGCACCGAATAGTGTTAACAAAGAGCTCCACCAGTGACGCCGCCTCCTGGGTGAAGGAGGTCTGTGTGGCAGGTGTGCCAAGGGTCATGTGTCCTCTAAACAGTGGCTGTTGTTTTTCCCATGATGCGAGGCCAGTGCTGTCAGGTTGAAATACTTTTGGCTACAACTTGAGACGTGAAAGAGGATGGATGCTGTGATGCCTGTGGTGCCAGGAGGAAAGTCGAAAATGGATACTAACATGCTTATTTCAATAGCTAACAGTGCCCTTAGTTTCCAGGAACTCTGTGTGCAAGACTTTCTGTTTATAGAGCTCAGGCAAGGAGGCTCTGCCTCCAACTTAATGCTGCTACAGCAGGCAGGTGGCTCTTAAATGCATTAAGAGCAATCACTTTGTTCCCTGTTTGTTCTCCCATCAAATTCAATCTAATTCCAAGCCCTAAACAAATGTCCTACCAGCTCTGTGCTCAGGGGGCCATGGCAACTGGAAACACCTGCCTTGGCTTCAGGATATGCTAGGAAAAGCAAAAGGTGGGAGAAAAGGTTAAAAGGAAGAGACTAAGGGAAAGAATTGGAGAGAAAGAGGTTAATGAAGAGCTTAAGGAAAAAGGCAGAGATGGAATTAAACTGAAGTAGGAGAGGATAAAAGATATGTTATTAGATCAGAGGAGAATGTTCTGTGTTTTTTTATACAAAAAATAATGAGAATGATTAATTTTTTTGAATTAGATATTCTCTTTTCTGAGCATAACTCCTCACATGGAGCTGTAAACTTTAGATACGTTTTTACTTGGTTTTCCTAAATAGCATTATCCTTGGAATAACGATACATGTGTATGCCCGTTTTACAGTGTGGACACACCCATTCCTATTAAAACACAAGTGTGCTTGTGTGCATCCCTTGTGTGTGACACACTGTCACATCATTAACGCTGTCCATCAGCAGGTCCTCCTGAAGTCACGTCCAGTAGTAAGTTCAGGAGGAATGCACAAGGCCGTCTGCAGCTGTGGGAAATCGCAGCGTGCCATCTCCTAAACCAGTGGTTCTCACCCTTCCTAATGCTGCAGCCCTTTAATATAGTTCCTGTGGGTTGTGAGCCACAGTTTGAGAATCGCTGTTTTCGTTCAAAAAGAGTTGTTTAATTTCAAGAAATAGACATCCTTATTCAAGTGATTACAGACTGAGGAAAAAATTTTTCAGCATCATAAATGTAGAAAATAAAAAAAATAAGTTGAGTAAATATTGACCCAAAGGCATTTCCTCAAAGCCAAACCAAACTGAAAAACATCCCTCTGGTTATTGGCTTTTCAGATTATTTGCTCCAGGTGGTGGAAATATATCCAGAGATCAATGAAGGGCTGGAAGCATATTTGTCTAAGTGATAGAGATAGAGAGTTTTAGGATCTTTCAACTCAAGGAGGGTTCACAGTTGGATGCCCAGTTGGTGGTTGGGGCTCCTGCTGGGCCAGCAGCAGAGTCTGGGGCAGCAGCTGGGGCTGAGGTAGTAGCTGGGGCTGAGGTAGTAGTTGGGGCTGGGGCAGCAGCTGGGGGTTGGTGCAGCAGCTGGGTCTGGAGCAGCAGCTGGGTCTGGGGCAGCATGTGGGGCTGAGGTAGTCTCTGGGGCTGGGGCAGCAGCTGGGGGCTGGGGGCAGCAGCAGGGGGCTGGGGCAACAGCTGGGGCTGGGGCAGCAGGTGGGGCTGGGGCTGGGGCAGCAGGTGGGGCTGGGGCAGTAGCTGGGGCTGGGGTAGCAGGTGGGGCTGGGGCAGCAGCTGGGGCTGGGGTAGCAGCTGGGGCTGGGACAGCAGTTGGGTCTGGGGCAGCAGCTGGGGCTGAGGCAGTAGCTGGGGCTGGGGCAGCAGCTGGGGTCAGGGGCAGCAGCTGGAGCTGAGGCAGTAGCTGGGGCAGCAGCTGGGGCTGGGGCAAGCTGCTCCTAGGCTCTTTTCTTTCCTACAATCCTGGAGACACCTTTGGGTTAAGGAGGAAGAAAGGGGGCAAAACCGCCATCATTGAACTGTGGCCTGTTAGGGACAGAGGACAAAGGGGGTGCAGCACTTGTCTGCAGTTCCCCTGGGGATAAACCCTCACTCCAGGTACTCAGGAAAAGTGACTTATGGAACAGACTCAGAGGTGTCAACATGATGCAGAAAAGAGAAACCTGCTCTAAGTTATTTGAGTAGGGCCGTGTATTTCTTGCTAAATCTCATGGGCTTGTCGAAATCCCATATCATTTCTCTGAGATGTGTCAGGGAAAGCCCTTCCCCCTGATGATTGCCAAGAACATGCAAAGCCCTTCTCTGATGACCCGCCAGGGCTGAGCAGTGGCCCGGGCACACACTTTAATGCCCTGTCCCAACCAAAACAAGGCTGGGACACGCAATTCCCAAGAGCTGTGAATGAAGCGTTCACCTCAGGAGACGATGAAGAAATAGCATTTTATTTCTTTACAAATTTATAGCCAAAAAATCACTCCATAGAAAAATGTAAAACAAGGTACATTGTCGTGACCTTCCTAACAGATGGAGTAGTCAGTACAACCGTGAGAACTGCCTGCTGGGACGTCGGGTTGCAGCATTTTGTCAGGCTTAACGAATGAAAAAGGCAGTGTGAGGTTAGTCATGGGATGGGCAGTGAGCAGGGGGCCTTGCCGTCAGACCCCAGTGTCTGGGGAATAACCTAGGGAGATGAGCTTCGTGGCCGGACCTCCACCACGGTTAGCTGCTTTCGCAGAATGCATGATAGAATCGGTCATGTTGTTGTTGTTGGGGACTTATTTGTTTGCATCCAAAGCTCCACAATAACACTTTTGCCTTGATCGCTCCAATCTGGCACCAGGTGATCACCTCCGATAATCCTACAGGTTGCTGCTCGCCACCGAAAACATCATTAAACATTGCAATACTTCTCCCGAGCCCCTCACAGTGATATTTGTCGGGCCCCACTGCATCCAGATAAGCCCCAGTACAGTCCCTCAGGGCCTCCTTGCCTCCCCCAGTCGACCGTCTGGGCACAGCTGCCGAGCACGGCCTGAGGCCACAGAGCCCCAGCAGGAGCCTGTTGTGCGTGAGCCGTCAGAGCCCGGCAGGGGGCGTGGAGGAGCAGAGGGAATTCCAGGCGATCTGAAGTGCGGGCGGGGCCGCTCCCTCCTCTGTGTCTTTCCTTCCCATCTTTAAAGGCAACATTTCATTTCTTTCCCTTTCGTAAGTCCTGAGAATGCTCTGAGGACACAAGAGAAAATGTGGCTAATTCCCCAGGGATGGAAGCCACAAAATAGCACAGACAGGAGATGGGAACATTCGTAAAGATCCTTCTATTGAGAAGGAAGATAAACGGATTAATGGTGTCGCGGTGGTTATGAGCGTACCACCCCAGAGCTCCCACCGAGACCGGCGGGCTGCCCTCTGGTCCGGCTGGGCCTGGGGGCGGGGCGGGGACTGGAGTTTCCCCCCGCGACCTCAGTTCAACGTCTGCTCCCCTCTTGGTAGTCCCGCAGCCCACGTCTCCGACAGAACCTCCTGCGATTTTCAAGAGAGGGACAACTTGACCCTCATCAGTGATGGAAACAGCCAGAGCGCTCTGCAAGAAAGGTGCTATAATAGGTCCTAAGAACGCTTCACACTGTGTTCTTATTAAATTCCACCTATGCCTAGCTTCACAAGCAGTAGAAGAATTTCCTACCCCCAAGACGCATTGAGCTTTGACAAACAGAAAAGAGTAACACAGCTGGGAAAATGCTGGCCTAGAAAAGTTGCTATTTCATGGTACATAGAAAATCAACCCTCAATTTTTATTCTAGCTATTTCAATGACTAGCAGACTTCGGGAACTGGAATTTACTCACCAAATGCTCTATCCATGTGTACTACAGTAACTTAGCTGCAACTACTAGTTTTAAGAAATACTTTACCTTGGCCTGAAGCTATGCATTTCAGAAGCAAGAGCAGTATTAGAAATAGTTCCAGCACCAGAGGATACAGTTAAAGACGAAATGTAAGCTCTTTTCATGGATGGGGCACTCACAAACAGTGCATCTTAAGCATAGTGTATGAATATTGTGGACAGAAAGAATCCTTTATATTTGTGGTAGAAATAATTTCACAGTGTTTGGAAGAGGCTATTTTAAAAACAACTAAAACAGTCAAATTCTTCAAATAATTTTCCTCCACTTGTAGAAATATTAACACTAATTATGGTTGCTTCTCCAGAAGTTTCTCTGATAGTCAATGCACTATTTCATGTTCTCTTTGTTGGCAGATATATCGCTAACCTAATTTATTTAAAAAAGCAGTTGAGTGTTGAAAATTTCATGTTAGAAATGTGGATAAATTTAAAATTAGGATAAATAAATTTCCAAAACAAGGAAGCTTTATACTTGGGGAGGTAACCATCCCCTGCAGAGTGACCTAGGTGGATTAATTCCCGGCTTCAGAGAAACCCCTGGCCAGTCAGTCCCTTACCAGGACTGACAGATACCAAGGCCCTCAGGAAAAGAAGTCAGGGCTAAATGAAATGATGCTATCACTAGGCAAAAAGTTAAAATAAGCGTAAACACCGTTCTTACAATAGAACTAGCTCTGACTAGTTATATGCTCTTACTCTGAAACATGTGACAAGGAATAGCAGATGTTTAATTTGGCTATCAGGGATTCTTTAACTAAACCTCATGTCCAAGTTTCAATGCTTAGGACACATGAGCACAAATCCTTTCACCGCATCTGTGACAACTTCATTTCCCTAATTAGGTTGTCAACTCATTTTTTTTAGTCACTGTATTTCAAAAGGATGCTAATGATTCATTCCCCCCCTTCCTGAAATATTTTGAACTTAACCAGTCTGTAATTTTGTTAAACATGTCAAAATACTTTTTCTACTTTACATTCTCTTAATGTGATTTTGACCTGAAAAATTTGGTGACAGTCATCTTTTAGGAAAAGGAAATCACTTTTGGAGAGAACAACCAGCCCAAGGACAGAGAAGAAAGGGAAAGTCCCTCTTACTTGTTTCCTTTTAATTTTAAATCTGTCTTTGCTATTGTAGTGGAAACAGTTTGGCCCTGTGAGGGGACTGTAGCCTGTTACATAAAGATGTTTAGACTGAGAGAAGTTTCTTGTCTTCCGGACACTGTTTACCTCATTTATTTTCTTTTATTTTTACATATACCATTAGTAAAATTATTGCTTAGTAACCCAAAATCACTTTAATAACCAAAAGTGACAGAGTTTGTTGGTTTTAATTAGGTAGGAGGATAAAAGGAGGGTAACCCAGTGCTTCAGGAAGGGTGAAGGCCAGTTAATATGATCATTGATTAAGTCAAGGAATCCTGAGCATCAGCTTCAATAAGTCACATGGACACGAATGTGTGTGCACTCTTAGCAATTTAATTAGCCACCTAATATGCAGATGTGTTCCCACTTCAAGGTAATCATGTAAACAAACCCCCCAAATTATGAGCACAATAATTTAGTGGTTATTTTAATTATAAGTGCATCTGCCTTTAATAGAATTTACTATTCAATTCCTGTAAAGAACAGGTACTTTAAAAACATGATTCAATTCAGAAAAAATGTCTATTTTTGAATACCTTTTTGGAAGCCCTTCTATAAAGATCAGCCACGTTCTGCTCTCAGTGACATTTCAACCAGACTGGGCCAAGAGACATTTGCTCAAGGCTAATTACAACTGTCTGGATCCATAATGAAGGCCTTCCTGGATGACCTTTGTGAATTACAGCAAGGAAAGCTCCCTTCTGAGAAAATGGCTATTCAATAACCTTTTACCTTTGGAAGACAGGTTATTAGACGCCTATTGTCAGTGTATCAATGATATTTTATTCAAGATAGAAACCTTCAGTTGTGCTGTGATGGCCCTTTGTAATTTCAGGTTCTTGTCATTGTGGAAAGTGCATTTGTTCTGCTGAAGAATGGTACATATCAGGGGAGTTCTGTGAATGTGATGACCGAGACTGCGACAAACACGATGGTCTTATTTGTACAGGTGCAGTATCGAACTACTCTAATTGTTCTGTGCCACAGTTTGCAGAACTGCCAAATGACATCCATCACACGTGGTTCAGGTGGCTGGACAGGGCAGGGTGGCTTTCATGTAATCAAAAGACAGTTGGAAATACAAAGTACCTATGAAAGGGAAGGCCAGCATTTGGGAGTAAGTGTTCCATTCCCAGGAACAGAAAAATACAAAAGAATGAAGCCAAATTATATGATTATTGTGAAAGGTGCACAAAGTAATCTACCTCTCAGACTCACACAGACATAGTTACATTTGGAAAAGAGCCCAGAACTCTTTCGCCCATGGTGTAAGGGGTGGAATTTTTTAAAAAGGATCCAGGTACCACTATTTGATGCCTTGCTTGTTTTTGGGAAGATGGATATGTGTATGTCTGTAGGGGCAAGGTACAAAAAAGGCTCAGCAGTGCCCTAGCCACTACTGTGCTTATTATTAGTCTTAAAATTGGTTATAAAATACATTTGCTTGACCAAGTTACAAGGGAAATAGAGGCATGCATGTTTGCTGTCCTTATTCTAGCTAAAGGTAAAAGATGAGTATTTATGTGTGTCATTGAGTTGGTGGCTTTCTGCCAATTCCTGCTATGCAAGCCTCTTCTAGCTAATTAAGTGGTGTGCCTCCTGTTATGTCTGGGAGATTTATATTTATTCATAAGTTAGAAATACCTGGCTCTTTAAGGGAGAAATCAAACCATGACAGGGAAGCCCAGCCAGAGTGATACAGGATGGTTACTATCTGGTGTATAGATGGTAGCACCGAATAAGTGGCATTAACAGGACGTTCAGATTTCTCACAGCTGCTTAATAAGATGGGACAATAAGAGCACTGCACAGTAAGGAAATCTACCCAGGATGAGTGAAATGGTTTTATTATGGACACTTAGTTTGTAGCAGCATATTTAAAGCTTGGTACATTTCAATCGTGGTAATTATTCCGTATTTTATTGCAGGGAATGGAATATGTAGCTGTGGAAACTGTGAATGCTGGGAAGGATGGAATGGCAACGCGTGTGAAATCTGGCTTGGCACAGAATATCCTTAATAATCACATGGAGAGGACTGGGTTCTTATTTTTCTAGGCCATTAGAACGTATAAAAATGCAAAGGAAGCCATGTATAATCACCACTAGGACAGGTTAAAATGACCATTGTATGTTTTTCTCTTTCTGGATGCCTGAATGAAATTTGGGTACTCATTACACACAAGTGAAGCAGACGCTCATGTAAATAACACTAAAAATCATTTCCTTCCATGACTAACACAAGTGATTCTCAGCAAGAGCAATTTTGCCACCCAGAACACAGTTGGCCTCATCTACAATTTTGATTGTCACTCTGGGTGGCATGGGCAGGTGCAGACTCCAGTGGGCGAGGCCAGGGGTGCTGAGCGGAACACCTTCATGACAAAGGACTGTGTGATTCCAAATGTCAGTAGTGCTGGGGTAGAGAAACAGAGGCTGAAGTGCACGGCTGATAGAAATCCACAATCCTACACAAGAGAGACTAGGTTAGAATCTAAGGAAAACATAGATCTTCACATGAGTCAATCAATGAGATTTTTTTCGAGAATATTCTCTTATGCTTATCATTTCCATGTTTCCATGTGAGAACGGTGAAGATAAACACACAAAAGATATAATAATGTTGGGGGGTAGACCAAGGGAAAAGACTGGTCATTTTTAGCCATAAAGTCATGTGTCTAATCTCACTTTAAACTCACAAAAGAAGATTATCTTAAGATAAAGGAAGTTATGAAACATGTACAATTTAACATTTTTAATAAATAGTCACAGAAGATATTTATACTTTGTGTCAATATGTATTTACCTACTGATAATTAACCTCCCCAAACAATTGCTATTCAGGGATGTGCTTTTTCAGGTTCCTAGAACTGAGGGATCATATGTTTAAGACTGAGCAGAAGTTACCTATACAAGAAATCTTATTTTTAATTAATTTTTTCATGGTAATATTGCTTTTTAAAGCATAATACCTAGTTAGATAACTGATGGGCCTGAAATATGCATTCATTTCACTTAAAAGACTTTTCTTCTTTCTAAGGAGACCTTACTGGAAAAGTGGTGTCATGAAAACAAGTCATGAAAGAGATTCTGTGATTAAATGGCACCAATCTAAAAAATATATATATTTAGTAATGGCTTAAATACAAATTTCAACTATTTGCTCAGTGATAGGAACAAAATGTTTATTTTATTATGGTGAAACTTTTTTTCTGTATGAAATTCACATTAAACTATGAAAATGTACAATAAGTGGGACTTCCCTTATGTATTCACAGGTAAATCTACTTAAGCACATTAGTTTAGACAACCTTTAATTATTTAGAGCTTGGAAAAAACCCTACTTTTTCCCTAAATCTGTAGTATTTTGTAAAATCCTAGAATAATGTAGCAAAATCATTTCCACATTGTTTAAAGACAAAATTTTTACTTGGAAATTTTATTTTAATGATTCAATATCCTAGAGTCATGGCTTGGACTTTTGAAGTCAAATCACTAAAAATAAATATGCTGAGTTACTTAACAATGTAATATGGAAAATTGTTTTAAGAGAAAATTTAACTGGTGCTAATTTTTATAGTACTAATAATGTTATCATAACTTAATAGAATTATAAAAATGTTATCTCTATCCTGAGATTAAGGAGTGCAACCATATTAGTTATATCTCTGTTAGTATGTAAATTGATCTATCAGTTTTGTAAAATAAGGGAGATGTAAGTAGCCAAAAAATAACATAGAAATGACATATATATGATTTCATCTTCTCTCTCTAAACATTTTAAACCTCAGGAAAAACGATTGTAATTGTTCAGTAGCAATTTTGATGACCTTTTTGATGATGTTCAGACATTGAATTCATTGGACTATCTAGCCAGCATGATACAAATGATGTATTTCTATAAAGGACCAGATAGTAAATATGTTAGACCTTGTGGGCCACATATGCTTCTGTCTCTCATTCTTCTTCCTTTGTGTTTAATACTTCAAAACTGCGGAATAAGATAAAAATTCATTCTGAGCTCTCGGGCCATACTGACCAGACTGAGGGCTGGCTTTGGCTTGTGGCTGAGTGGGACTTTGGCACCTTTGCTCGCCTGGAATTCCCTGATTTCCCAGGGCTCATCACAACCTCAGCTGTGTCTTACTGTTCTTAAAAGTCTCACTATGTTGTTACCTATTTTCGTAAACAACTATAGCAACCATGCTGCTCTTTTCCTAAATCATTATATTTCCATAGAAGTTTCAAAAGTGTCCTTGACGTGTATTTTTTTCTAGGAAAAAAAGTTTAAATACTAGAGCAATAATCATACTATAACATTAAAAATGTAATTTGTCTAAATTTTGGGACAAAGATGAAAATATTCACTTAGTTACAAATTATAGAATCAAAACTGAATTGTAGCCTATGTCATGTAGCACCTAAACTCTAAGCAATGCTTTTTCCTTGAAAACAGAAATATTTACTTTCCATCTGCTGTAATTGTGTGTGAGTGTGTGTGATTGTCACTGTAGCAACAGAGAGATCAATACACTACTAAGATATGATTGAATTTATACTTTTTAGATTAAAAAATAAAATAAACAGGTAAGTTACATGTAAAGACATAAATTCTAGCCTTCTTAAACATGATTTTGTACATCAGCCTTGCACTCTAACGTAGAAACTCTCTCTACATAACAAACAGAGCAAGAGAAAAGTCTTGGAAGAAATAAGCAAATCTCATTGGTTCTTTCATGATTTTAGGGAGTTGCAGTGGGTTTAATGTCAATTGGAAGAGAGAAACAGCAAGTTTACAGATAGTGTCAACACTCATCCTGCCTGTTTGGAAAACAGTCTGAGGGATCCCTGCACAAGAACTTTTCCAAAAACTTCAACCAGTGTTCTGAGACCTAGGAGGAGAATCATCATTCCTAGTACTTTTCTGGGCTCCTTGAGCTCATCTGGATCCCAGAAGCTCATTGGAAAGAATGGCCTCTATCATCTCAAATGCAAATGCAAATACTATCTCTGCCAATACACTTCGGAATTTAAGTGAAAACCAAGCGGGGGTGGGGGTGTGGGAAACATGTAACTTAGCCTTAGTTTGCAGAGTCAACCATCGAAACTTTGAAAGCCGTTGGTATTCAAGAAAACTACCAGGCCCAAAATCTCAGCTATGAAATATATTTTACTTCAAAACAATGCAATTTATAACATATTATGGATTTTGATACACCTACATTTTAAAAATTAATTAGGAATTTTGCTCAACTTTTTCCCCTTGATACAGACTCTTTCTGAAATAAAATTGAAAATTATCTTCAATTCTATTCATTATCTTCTAAGCTGGATCATAGTCAATCTGGTTTCTTATTGGAGAAGTATCAAATATTACTTATCCCTATAATATTATGAGTAAAATTATAAATGAAGTGATGCCTGTTTAACTTAAAAAACAAGAAGTTTTAGTTCTGTTTGTTTTTTAAAGAGAACAAATTATGATATTGGTCATCCTGAAAAACCAACTATTTTAGTACTTTACATATTAGTTAAGCAAGTGGCCAGGTCTGATAAAGAAACTCTATTTACTCTCCAAGAGGCAAACTATTAGACTGGAACGGGAGGCGTCCCCAGATTCGCAATGAAATACTGCTTAGTTCCATTTTGCTCTTTATATAGGGTGGACCATTTGCATGTCTTCTGTAATTTTTCCAAGTAAAGTGATAGCAAAATACTTTAGAAAGTAAACTTAATAGAAAACAAAAATGACATCAGTTGAAATATCAAAACAATGAATATTTCCGAGCATTGTTGAAGGATTGGCTAAGCAATCAGCTACCGTAACAAGTCAGTAGAAACATCCCTCCCATACCAGATACGCATGCAGAAGGACAGGAGTGCTGGGGAGACTCAATACAGTGGACATGTGCAAACACACAGTCTATTATACAAACGAATTCCATCAGGTTTACTATACAGAACATCAATAGTGACAGAGTGCACTTAATAACAGCAAACTTAATTTCTGAGGGGAAAAGAAAAGGTGAAGTCTTACCCCGGAAGGACAGCAAGAGAGGTATCATCAAAGAGTCAAAATTTTCTTTGGCATGGTAAAGGGGGAAATCGAGATTACCAACTTATTTACATGACATTTTTCCATATGGTGGGTGATGCAATGCCATTTTGTTACATAAAGTTGTTTGATGTTTTCTTTAATATGCCTTCATATGAATATTTTATTCAATAAGTTGTATTTGTAAATACAACAAATGTTATTAACACAGAAACTGTACAGTGCAGACAAACTCTTTGTAAATTGAGGAATACATACCAACAATTCTCGGTACACAGGTCCTACTACATGCAGTTCATCAGTGCTGTCCTCTTCCCATGCAACAGGTGAGACCAGACACAGAATAAATGATCTAACTAAATTACAGATGACAGGGACCCCTCTGCAGTATGTCTAAACATATATTAGAAGAGAGTATTTTCACATCCATTCATAGGGATAAATTCCCTTCTAGACAATCCATATATAAAACAAAACAGAGGTACACATTTACAGAAGTCTGTCATTTACAAAAATAAATCTTGCTTAAATTTAGACCAATAAACGAGCTTGTGGGGGGGGGGGAGAAAGAAACCAGCAGGTGGAACTGATTATTAAAAACAAATAGGAGGGGGTTGTTGGTAAGTGTGTGTGTATGTGCATATTGGTGTAAGCAGTGTCTATAAGCCTGTGTAATTGGATTTACAACTTGAATTATTCATAGTTTGTCACATATTATGGGATATATGTCTTCCCTAAATAATTGGTTAACTGGAATTCATATCCTGTTAAAAGCAGTAGGCTTTAAAATGGCATAACACCAAATTGAGAATGGTCAAAGGAATCATTTGATTGTATTTGTAATTTAGCATCATTGACAATAAATCTACTCAAACGTTATGTAACTTTTTATTTATTCAAGTAGAATCCAATATGAAAATGAAGTAAGCATAAACAGGTAAATTTATACTAAACCTTTAATCAGCTAAGCAGGCCAAAATTTTTAATGCTGGGCAAGGGCTGTCATGGAGATTTATGAAAGCAGTGACAAAATAATTTCCCAATAAATACAGTGCAGATGGGGAAAAATGGCAACTGGGTCATCCTTCCACATAGAAATAATAACAAGAGGCCAGTACATTGATCCCACATAAAGTTGTGTATAAATGAGGTTCAGTTTGGTATCAATTAACTCTTCCGAGAAGAAAACATTGAATTTTATTAGGTGTACACAGAGTTACCAAATATAGTTCCAAACAGTTTGGTCTTAAACATTTTGAAACTCTTTATATCCGACCATGAACCTTTTGCATGGAATCTTCACTGTGAAGCCAACAATTCCTGGCCTTTCTCAGTAGTTGTCTTCCCTAAGCTCAGAGTGTAAGCAGTATTAAGTTAAAAAGGAAATTAAGAAGGCAGAAGAAAATAAAAGCAAAGGAATTGAATGGACCAAAATCCTGATGTGTGAATGCGTTGGTTTGCCTTTGTTTGTATCTAGGATAGTTCAACAGACTGTATTCTGAGATCATGACAAGGCACCTCTAACCTAGTCGTCGGGCAATGGGGGGCCCCAAACGCTGAGTTAGAGGCATGTACTGGTGAAATACACAGTACCAGACTCAGCATGCTGAGCTAAAAAAAATATTTTTTCCTAATATGTCCAGTTTAAAAACTTGTCATTAAACACCAAAAATATTAAAGTCTAATTTATAACTAACGTTTGCATTGCTGCTGCAGAAAAGAACACAACAGCCGCCTTGCCCATGCTCTGCTGAGTATGAGTGGAACGCAGCCCGAAACGGGGGTGGCATTGAGTTTGGTTCATTAAAAACAGGAAGGAGTATACCGGAAAGGGACTTAGGTAGTGCAGTTCTTGTAGGTTGTAAGTATTCATTTCGCTCTGTTTTTTTATTTTTTCCAAATAATGAGAATTAATAGATGAAAAATGAACCTTAATCAGGCCTACAAGGCCTACAGAATTCGTTGGACCCACTTTCTCAAAAACCAGTGGGTCTTGCTCGCTGGGCAAGGCAAATGTTACCATTACCAGTAAGCTTGTGATATGTATAAAACACACACGCACAAAGAAACTAGAGGGGGCATCAAACACATATCAGAGAGAGCTTCCCGTGGACTGTGTTTGACCCTTACCCACCCAGACAATGCCGACCTCGGGAGCACAGTATTTGCTACTAGATAGAGCATATATGTGTGTTTAATCGATAGTGTGAGCCAGAGACAACGATCTTAATCTTTATAGATGTGATTTATAATAATAGATTTAGAAGACTTCCCGATTCCCTGATCGCTCTCTCGACTAAGCCAACTGCAACATTGAAGGTTTGGAGGAACACAACCCTGCAAAAGGTCACAGACAATGGAGCGAGCAGCCCTGTAAGTGGGAAGAAGAGAAATCCAGAAGAGCACAGGTTTACAGCGTCTAACTAGAAATTACTCATATTATCTGTGTGCTACAAAACTGAACTGAAACACATGGATCTCGCTGAAACAGGACTCAAAAAGGATTATGGGTAGCTGTCAGCAGGCAAGGTATGGAGTGTACTCGTGAAGTATGTCAGTATGTCATTCACATGAAGTGTCACAGTCACAGAAAAGATATTAAAAAGGCATTCCATATCTGGTAGGGCATTCCATGGTCTGAGTTAGCTGGTTATCCAGGTGTCTTCTTGGGGGGGCGCAACAGATTGAGATTTATCCACTTGCAACAGAGAAGTTCCGAGACAGCGCAGAGCAAGCCTGGGCTTACTGGGGGCAGCTCGTTAGCCACGGAGCAGGAGTGTCTGGTAAGGATAAATCACTCAACTGTGCTCAGGACGGATAAGTCACAACACCTGTGGGGATCTGGCTATGTCGTCTTACTCTTGTTGACTGGTTTCCCTCCGTTCATGATGGCAGACGCGCTTGTGCTTTTACTCGGCGTCACCCCAGCCTTCGGGACTGTTTCTCCAACATCATGCAAGGATGGTTCTCGGTACATGGCAACTAGGGATGAGGAGAAAGGAGGAGAGAGAGGAAACATTGCCTGGTTAGGGGCAAGAAGGGGCCCTCCATACACGCCCAGACCTCAGCTGTTTGCCCACTTCTGTTTTCCCAGGAGTAAAGTAATTCCATTAAGACGGAATTCCTAGCTTAAAGCAATAATTTCCAGGCAACAGAGGACATTACCTCCTCCACATTCTCTGTTTTACATTCCTAATAATGTAGATTGGTGGGCATGGGTTTTTGTACAGGAAATTTATATGAGAGCTATGGCCTCTTTGTGGAGCTATGGTATCTCTCAGTCTCTCTTCCCCACACACATAGACACATGCACGCATGTGCACATGAACTATAGGAAAGGCACGCATTTAACCCAATCCTTTTTGTACAGAAAGGAAAAATAAGACTTCAAATTCACACAGACAATAACAAAGAACACTCTTCCTTTAAGTCAGAGCCTTCTGGAGATCATTGTTTGTATTTTCCTATCATTATTTCCATTTTCTCTTCTGCAGTCATTGAAGGAGGTCCTTGAATAACTGGGGGCAACTGTGGAGCATTTTCCACATTCTTTGTGCCTCATATTTTGATATTATTTAAAAAAACTAATAATTAATGTCATATGGGGCAGAAGCACAGAATGGCAATACAGCTGTTGAGACTGATGCCTCAGCAAACTCGGAGGAAGTATCTGCATAGTATCTGGTGACATACTCACAATAGGTCATGTGGCTCCTCAGAAAGTGAGTTTTTGGAAATCCTGGGCAAGGGCACGTCAGAGACACAGTCGCTTGGGGAAAACTAGTAGAACCTCCGTAGCTGACCACCTGCCTCCATGGACCACCTCCTTAAGTTGGCCTAATTTTTATAGAGTACCACGTGCACATATCAGTGTAGTAGGCCTAGGTCCTTATGTTGACCATCTCCATATATTGGCCAGTTTGTCATAGTCCCTCGGGTGGTCACCTTATAGAATTTCTACTGTATGGAGTTCAAGTCATCTGCTGTTAGAAAGGTAAGTGCATTAGAGCTGCCCAAATGCCTTCCTGAGTTTTTGAAAGTTCAAGGTATCTTGTGAGGAGCCCTTTTGTTTACTTAGGATGAACTATGATACGCATTTTCTGTGTCCCAGGTGGTAGAACATTTCCTTTCCCATCAGAGCATCATGTGACTTTTCAGCCACAGATGTCCTTCAAAGTACACCTGTCAGGCCAGGTGTGCACTAAATCCGTATTCCTGAAGCACACTCCCATCTCTCACTCCTACTATTACATAAATTAGGGGACTACAGGATCACAGCATTGATCTTCATCATCTGTAGACTGAAGAGAGACGAGTGTCCTAGAGTATCAATAATTAAATCAATTCCTAACATTTCCAATGATACACTTTATATCCTCTGTGGATTTTGAACATTTGAAATTAGTTTTCTTCTATCAAGAAAACAATGTGATAACCTATTCCCTTATTTTTGGAGTACTTCTGTCTGCTAATTATTTGAAAACATGATGAAAATATTATTTCTCGTTTATACACACACATATGTACACACAAAACACTCATGTACACACAACAGTTCAACACACAATTGAGATGCCAAGAATTAATGTCATTATTATTTCACACCACTGGAGTCTCAGATATTTCCTATGGGGTATATGGAATAAGTCGTTTCCAAATTCTATCTCCGTTAAGTGGCAAAAAGGCTCTTTTGGCTTTCATTACATTTATGCAGCTAAGGGAAGATTTTAGAAATTTAGTCAATTCTTAACCATCTATACTCAAAACATAAAATCGGTCAAAATAGACAAAGCAAGATAACAATAAACCATGGTCTTTGTAGAGCTGCTATGAATTTCGTTTTTCATTTTTCATTTAGAATTTCAATATCGGTGAATCTGCTAGTATCAATGTTCATTTAAAACAATAAGGCTCTATCACAGATTTGTCATTGGGAAGGACAGAGAAATCCTCTAATGTCTTTCTCCTCTAATTTTTCTTATAATTTCCCATATAATGATAATAATTCACTTGCATTTCAGACTCTGAAATAATTTGTTCTTTCCTACATAGGTCCTGGTGACTAATTTGGGTTTCAATAAATTATTCTAGAGGCAAGTTTAATTAAGAGTGATAGTAAGTCAACATCATTAAAATTTTAAAGACAATATTAACAAGGGTCATTTTCCAAATTTAGACAAACTGAAACTTAATTATACACTCACAGATAATGAAAACTTTCAAATTATCTTATTTCTACTTGGAGCATATGGATTGTGAAACCACTATGCATTTTCTCTTGCTGGCTAAGGCTTTTCTGTAGGAATAAAAAAAGAAAATTGAACTGTCTAACTTATTCAGTTATTATAGATTTGATCTTCTGAAAAAGAGAAAACAAAAGTATTTGAATACTCTTGTATTTTAACAGTATTGAACACATGTCAATAGCCTCAAAATCATTTTTTTATCAGTTCTCAAATAAAAGTAAATGACACTGCTGGTAGAATCATTAATGAGAAAGGTATAGATGTTTCTGATTAATTAACAATTTTGCAGCTTGCCCTTTGAGAACGTTTCCAAAGTAAATGTGGATGTTCTATTGTTTACATGTAAATGCAGATAAATTATTTTGGTAAAAGTGGGTAATGCGAAAAGTTTGTACAGGGCAGAATTATGCAGTTTGGAAAGCAATAATTCCAAACTGCATAATTCTTCCCTGTATAATGTTACCTCTTCATTTTATGTCATGATAATTCACAAATGTGTAATTATTTTCACCTAGATGAAATCAAAATGGGCCAATAATTTTGATGCCACATTCAACACTTATTTTTCTAATACACTGATTATAATAGATTTATAACATTTTATACAGATTTTAATGTTTTAATTAATTAAAATTATCAAAGGGACAGCGTGGCTGAGCAGTGAAGATTTGAGACATTGTAAGGGATGCAGCACAAAAGTCCTAATGTGTACACATGCGCGCACACACACACACATGCACACGCAGAATAAAGTGGACAAAGGGCACAAATCCCAGGTGGCCAGCTTGAGTAGGTGTCTGTGCTTCTCTCCACTAGATCAAGATCAAGGACACTGCGGCGTTCCATCAGGGTTCCTTGTAGCCATGGTAGAAGCATCAATTTGAAAAATAAAATGTATACGAAGTCTAACAAGGATAATGCGCACAGGCACTCACCTTCTAATGGCTTGGGTAGAAAATGAGCTGCTGGTTTGGTTTTCTTTACTCTGTTCCCTTTCATAACCTGCCCTTCTTTATTTAATCCCAAAAACCAGGCTCTACCAGATTCTTGTTGTCTGTACAGCATGGATGAGTAGATTACATAATAATTTTCAAAAACAGATTCTTTAAATTTGCATTCAGGGGTAAAAAGTTCCTGAGGAGAGAAAAGAAAGAGAGGAAAGTTAGAGGGCGGGAAGGAGCCAGATGATCACTGTGCTTTTATTCATTTTCTAGAAAGCAAAACATGGTGAAAGAGTCAGCTCTTTGGCAGGGACGATAAGATATACCTCTTCCTGTGTGCAATAATGGTAAGTCATTTTTTCAGTGTACAATGGATTGAGAATAGTCTGCTATTTGGAATACATATAGGCAAAAGTATGGATAACAGAAGAAAGAGGATGTGAGCAAACTCTTCTCACTTAGAACATAATCCAACCAGACTGTAATTGGAAAAGAGGCGTTAAAGGAGCATAGAATATTCATGATAAAGTCAACAAAACTAAAATGTATTAAAGATATTTTATAATCTATGTTACATCTTTGCATAGAAATAATTATATGGTATACCCTAAGAGTTGCTAGTTGTTACTTGGGTCATTGATGTTATAGGGTGATATTAATACATTTTATCTGCAAAGAAGCAAACTGAAACCTCGGATGAAAGCCACGACTGTCACTGTCACACAAGCTAGCCACTAGACCTGTGGTTGGGTAAGCAGCTGAGGCTAACCCTAACCCTAACCCCTAACCCTAACCCAGTTTGCTTTAAGGGGAACAGGGGACGTCTCAATGTCACGTTAGCTGATCATAGAGACAAAAGCTGAGAATGACCACCTACTTCCACCCCGCTGTGTGGGGTTGCAGCAGAACTCTTGAAGATAAACATCAAAAGCTTACTGAAAACCACCAGCGTTTTTGTTAAGAGCATATTAATACAATTAGGCTCAGCACCACGGTCTGTACTGATTCATGGGTAGCACAAAACTTACTATGCATACGTTACAATGATCATTACTATTTCTAATATTCATAGATAATTTTGTATATTTCCAAAACTTCCATTGGAAGTAATTGCATTGAATGTAATGCCATGCATATTAACAAGACTTTGTGAAGGTGCTGTCTACCTGTGCATTTCTGACAACCCTCTATTAAAAATAAATTTTTAATGCTCAGCTTTCTTAGACCAGAGAAGACGCTTAACTGGTTTTTGTGGCTATTTTTGAAAGGACCATCACTGCCCCAGTCTATACATATGTGAAGTACAGATGCAAAAATGAGCTTTATTGTCATTGGTCTATTTAAAAATATCACTATGCTCCAAAAAATACACACAAGATTTTCGCTTCTCCTTAATAGATCTTATCATTGCTGAAAACAACAATTTTTATTTTTATTTTTTAAAAAGGTTCTATATACATTCTAAAACCCACAGTCAACAGCGGCTAAAAATGAAGAGTTGGATTTATGCTAACTGTAATAGGAATATGACATAATTACGTGTAGAAAATTTCTTTCACTATTTCCCTGTGAACTGCTAAGTGATATCTTTTCTAGGATACATTTTTTTTTTTTGGTATGTTCCAGGCCTTTAACTAACTTCAACCTTCCTGAGTTAACAGTTTGTTTTAAGGGGAACAGGTTTTATTAATGGCATGAAAAAGATAACAGATACGGCAATCAATTGGGTCAAATTAAAACAGCCAGAAGATAGATTTAGCTCCCTGCAGTGCAATTTACGTAGAGTTGTATTTCTTCTAGACGATGTGGCCTCACGTTGGAATAAGATCCTACCCAAACCAATGGGCCGGTCTTCCACTAATTCCGCATCTCCAAAGAACTGTTCGTCCTCTCACTAATACAGCATAGGCTCTCCGAGTCAGTGCACGAGCCGCACCTCACAGAAAAGACTGATAACGTGGTTCACGTCCACGTGTTTACGGAAAGTAAAACAAAATGCACTACTAGAAACCTGGCTGCTCCCCAGGAGACTACGTTGCCTGAAAGTACAGCTGAAAAAAGATCAGACTTTGGCACGTCACTTGCCTTTCATTGAGACAGAGAAAGGCATCTGAGGATCTTGTTTACCAGTTAAAACCCATCTCAGAACTGGCTGGACGTGGGATGGTCAGAGCAGGCTGGGAGGTTACTGGGTGGAGGTTGGGGGAGCTGGCACTGCCTTCTGGGGCATCAGCGATCACCGATACCCATCTTTTATCTACAGATGCCAGGGCTGCCAGCTCTGAGAATGCAGGTCCGTGGTCTAACCCCTGTTCTTTCCTGTCACCTCTGCCATGATGTACGAAGCTTTGCTAGATGTTGGCATCACTGGGAGTAACTATCGTCTACACTCTGAAGTAAGCTGAGTATGAAAGGGAAAGGAGACTCTTGGTGTGGAGGAAGCAAGTTATTATTCTCGGTGCACATTAAGGACCCCTGACACACTATATCCTTTTGGATAAAATATTCGTATCCTAGAACTGTGAGGAAGTCAATTCCACAGCCCTTTCCTGTGAGCTGTGCCGACGATTTCACAGACATGGGAGCCTTTCTGTTTTCCACAGCTGAGAAGCATCGATCGAGTCGCTTGTGAGGGGGAACACGGATCCATTTTCAGCTTTCTTTGTTTCTGGCTAGATAATTACTGCACACCTGTACACACACACACACACACACATGCACGCACATACTACATTCAAATATATTATCGTCTAAGGCATTCTCTCAAAAAGTTTTAAGAACTTAATCTGTGCCTGAAATACTACAATACTGCAAAATCCAGTATCCTCGGGAGAACTGATAGAACCAAGGAAAGCCGAACCTATCACTCTTTATTTGGTGTCATAGGATAAATATAATTTGATCTTGTAAATGGGAGACAATGGGCTGATAAACACCGGTCGTGGAGTCAGACCTGAGGAGTCAATGTTGGCCCCACTCCCTGTTAGCTGTGTAATCCTTGGGGAAATGACTTCATTCTCTGGGTTTCCATTTTTTTTTATTATTAAAGCGAGGACAAAAATCATAAAATACGAATCTGTTGTCAGTGTGGAAGATGACTTTGAGACCTAGGTACTTCTGCCCTGACGATTTGAATCCATTTCTTCACAGGATCGAGTTGAAAGCCGTTTGTTGAACATGAGTGAGTTCGCTTTAATAGTGACTATTAGTATTATAAAGAGAGAATGAGAAACACAAAGGGAAGGGAAAGACGCCACCAGAAGTGGCACACGCTGAGCTCTGAAGGTGCTGGTGGCCTGAACAAAGAGAGAAAATACTGTATGTTATACAAATTATTCCAAAGAGAAAATCTTTTCTCTCTCTTGGCTAACTTCTGAAAGGTACTTCCTTTCAAGGGCCCTGTAATGTGACAGACATGACTGACATGAACAGAAATATTCTTCACAGCAATTATACAACTGCTATAGTTTGCATTAGACCCCATCAGTTTTGCTTCAGGGAAACAGACGGGAGTACAATAGGTGGAAATAATTGTAATTGATGAGCTCTCCAGGGATGACGTGTACAGCCAGGACCACAAACTGAAATGCCTTGCAGATACAGGAGTGAGGCCAGCTGGCGTCATCATGACACTGTTATCAGGATAAATGGCCCCTGACTCAGGCTCCGAGGTAGGGAGGCAAAGGGAGCAGTGGAAACCATTGAACAGGAGCAGTTCAGCCAGGTGTCGTGGCTCGTACAGTACGTGGGAGGCAGAGGAGGAGGATTGCCTGAGCAACAGAGCAAGACCCTCATTTTTATTTATTTATTTATTTATTTATTTATTTATTTATTTATTTATTTATTTATTTTTTATTGTTGGGGATTCATTGAGGGTACAATTAACCATGTTACACTGGTTGCATTTGTTGGGTAAAGTCCCTCTTACAATCGAGTTTTGCCCCCCAAAGGTGTGGCACACACCAAGGCCCCAAGACCCCACCCCACCCCCGCTCCTTCCCTCTCTCAGCTCTTCCTTTCCCCACCCCTCTCTCATTCTTTCTCTCTCTGTTCTCACCTTCCCTCACCCCCACCATGTCAATAATTGTCATTAATTGTCCTCATTTCAAACTTGACTACATGGGATTCATGCTTCTCCATTCTTGAGATGCTTTACTAAGAATAATGTGTTCCACTTCCATCCAGGTTAATACAAAGGCTGTAAAGTCTCCATTTTTTTTAATGGCTGAATAGTATGCCATAGTGTACATATACCATAGTTTGTTAATCCATTCCTGGATTGGTGGGCATTTAGGTTGTTTCCATATTTTGGCGATCATAAACTGAGCTGCAATAAACAGTCTAGTGCAAGTGTCCTTATGATAAAAGGATTTTTTTCCTTCTGGGTAGATGCCTAGTAATGAGATTGCAGGATCAAATTGGAGGTCTAGCTTGAGTTCTTTGCGAGTTCTCCATACTTCCTTCCAAAAAGGTTGTATCAGTTTGCAGTCCCACCAGCAGTGTAAAAGTGTTCCCTTCTCTCCACATCCACGCCAGCATCTGTGGTTTTGAGATTTTGTTT